>PJEM01003827.1:0-155857 GCA_004023845.1 Helogale parvula
TGTTAGGTGACCTAAGCAGATAGAGAAAGCATGGAGTCACTTATACGTAGAATCTAAAAAAGAAGAAGAATGAAGTCAAATTCATAGAAACGGAGAGTAGATGGGGCGTCTGGGTGGCTCAGTCGGTTAAGCGTCCGGCTTCAGCTCAGGTCATGATCTTGTGGTTCGTGGGTTCGAGCCCCATGTCAGGCTCTGTGCTGACAGCTCAGAGCCTGGAGCTGCTTCAGATTCTGTCTCCCTCTCTTTCTGCCCCTCCCCTGCTTTCTTTCTCTCCACCCCCTCCCCTGCCTTAAAAGTAAATATGTGAACACTGAAAAAGAAAGGAAGGAAGGAAGGAAGGAAAGAGCAGAACTGTGGAAGCCAGGGCCTGGGGGGTGGGGGAAATAGGGAGAAGCTGGTAAACACACAAACTTCCAGTTACAAGATGAGTCCGTTGTAAAGTCTGAGGTCCTCGTGTATGAAACGGTGAGTACGGTCGATAACACTGTATATTGTGTAGTTGGGATTTGCTAAGACGGAAACGCTTCAGCATTCTGACCTTGAAAAGGTAAACGTGCCAGACGATGGATTTGTTAATTAACTCGATGGTGGGAAGTCTTTCACGATGCATACTGTATCAAATCACTACATTGTACACTCTAAAAATATTACAATTTTATTTGTCAATTATACCTCAAAAAGGCTGGCGATAAAAACTCTGTATCTTGATTATGGTGCTGGTGACAGGCGGATACAGAGGTTGACACATTTACAACGTGTGTATTTCCATTTTGAAAGCTATACTTCAATAAAGTTGATTTTTTTTCTTTATTTTTCTAACTTTTTTAATGTTTATTTATTTTTGAGAGAGAGAGAGACAGAGCACGAGGTGGGGAGGGGCAGAGAGAGAGGGAGACACAGACTCCGAAGCAGGCTCCAGGCTCCGAGCCGTCAGGCCCCCGTTCTGGAGGCCACAGGTCTGAAATCAAGGTGTGGGCTGGGCACGGCTGATTTCTTCAGAGGCCTCTGTCCTTGGCATGTGGGGCCTTTGCACAGTCTTCCCCCCCCCCCACCCCCATGTCTGTCTGTGTCCTAACTTCTCTCCTCATTAGGACACCAGTTCTATTGGATCAGGGCCCACCCTACCGACCTCATTTTACCGAATCACCTGTTCAAAGACCTGTCTCCAGATGCGGTCACAGGGTGCCGGGGGTGGGGTGTTGAGGCCTCAATATGTGAATCCGGGGTGAGGGGAGCACAATTCAGCCCATACGGGTGCCCACTCAGAAAACTGCCCCCCCCCAGCGGCAAAGGGGTTAAAGTGAGAAGCCAGGAAAGGGGGGGTAGGGAGGAGGGGGAGTGTGTGTGTCTGCATTAAGCAGATTAAGGGGGAAATACTGCTCGGAGGCTCAGCTATAATTAGAGAAATTAATGTCAGGGCTGACGGGAGCAGGCGCTCTCCTGCCTTGTAATTAAGGGAGGGACTGAGCTCACAGAGAAGTTTGGGTTCCCCGCTACCAGGCTCGGGGGCTCTATAATAAGGGGAGGAGACAGCGGAAGTAGGCTCCAGCCAAGTCATTGCATTTGGCTCAGGACAGACCTGGATCAAGGTGACACCGGAGGCCCCTCCGGCAAAGCACACCCCCTCCTCCCGCTAAGAGAGGACGGCTGGCCACCTGCTCCAGCATGGTAAGGGCGGGCCGGCCCTCCTCCAAGAAGAGCTGGCGTCGCTCCCTGAGCTACAAGAGGGGGTGTTCGAAACCTAAAGATACCAAAGAATAAGCACCCTGGCCCCCCAGGGGCTAATAGGAAATATTCCCAAGAGCGATCCTGGTAGGAGTGCGGTCAGGCCAAGTAATGAGCAGCAGGGGATCCCCTGCAAACACTGCATGAGCCCCAAGTCCCACCCTCAGCTTGGGACACAGGTGATGTGATGCCCACCTCTCTCATTCAGGAGTTCTTCCCTCCTTCCTTCTACCATCTGCCCAACAGAGGGGAACCAGGGAGAGAAGGGGGAGTGTTCCAAGGCAATGAGAGCAGAGCCAAGCCAGCGGGGTGCTGAGAGGGAGAGAGAGTATGAACTTGACCCAGCCCAGGGCCAGTCAAGTATATTTACTGGGAGCCCAAAGTTGAGCCGGACAGAGCTCAGGCTCCAGTGCCCCGAGGGCAGCCAGGCACACACCCCAAATCGGGGCCTGCCTACTCTGTAAAGAGCGCCGTGGGCAGGGGTGTCTGAGTGGTTCAGTTAAGCGTCCGACTTCGGCTCAGGTCATGATCTCATGGTTCTTGAGTTCGAGCCCCGCATCGGGCTCTGTGCTGACAGCTCAGAGCCTGGAGCCTGCTTCAGATTCTGTGTCTCCCTCTCCCTCTGCTCCTCCCCCCACTCACGCTCTCTCTCTCTCTCTCTCAAAAAGTAAATAAACTTAAAAAAAAATTTTTTTTAATAAAAAATTTTAAAAAGCAGCCCACAGGCTGTGCTTGGGGGACCAGAACTCTCTGGGGAGGTGAGCTCCGTCTGAAGTGCGGGAGGAGACCATGCAGAGGTGAGGAGGAGGATCCCAAGCAGCAAGAGAAACCCATGCGGGAGCCGGGCCCTGAGGCTGGTGCACAGAAAGGTCGAAAAACCAAGGGGGCAGTGGGTAGAGACGCAGGCAGGCCGGTCACACGCGGCTTGCAGGCCACAGTCCAAGGAGGATTTTCCTGGTGTCCCTGGGACTGCGGGGAGCGAGGTGCTAGGATTCATGCTCCAGATGGATTGCTCCGGCTGCTGGGTAGAAGAGGGGCGCAGGAGAGAGGAGCGGGGCAGGGAGTGGCCGTCTGGAAGGCAGCAGCCGATGTGATGTCTGACGACCCCTTGGGCGGCGCTGTCCACGGCAAGGGTAGCCAACAGCTGCTGCGGCTATTTACATTTAAATTAGTAAAAAAGAAGGGGGTCTGGGTGGCTCAGTCGGTTGAGCATCCAGCTTCGGTTCAGGTCATGATCTCACGGTTCGTGGGCTTGAGCTCCGCCTCGGGCTCTGTGCTGACAGCTTGCTTCAGATTCTGTGTCTCCCTCTCTCTCTGACCCTCTCCCGCTCACACTGTCTCTCAAAAATAAATAAAAAACATAATAATTAAAAAATATTTAATAAATTAATTAAAATGAAATAGAAAGGAAGCCCCAGTTGCCGGTCACTCTTCACGTGGACGTGGGCTCAGGGTTCCTGCACTGCCCGGCGCACGGAGGACATCTCCCCGTCGCAGAAAGTTCTAGCGGGCTGTGCTGGGGGTGCGGAGAGGGGACAGCCTGGGGCCGAGTCCGGGCAGCCTGCACTGGGCACCAGGGAAGGAGGACGCGGCCAGGAAGGCAGCCCAGGAAACTTGGTCCTCTAAGAAGCAGGAGTGACGCATGTGAGCCGCTGACAGGGCCAGCTGCCGAAGGCCAAGGCCGATCAGAGCGGGTGGTGAAGAGCGTGGGAGGTGTGGACGTGTGGACGTTCGAGGGAAGAAGTGGGCATCAGCTCTAGGCGATAACCAGCAGGCGGGAAGGACAGTCCAGCGAGTGCGGTAATTAAGGAGGCCGGAGCTGGGGATGATGTGGGACAGCCACTTATTGGGCTGCTGGACAGGACCTGTCCCCAGGGGTCCTTGAGAGGCTGGGAGTCGACGAGGGGAGGGACTGGCCTGGCCTGGCCGGCACTCTGCTTTCTGCTTAGTGAAGATCCGGGTTTTATGGCCGCTGGCCCACTTCCAAAGCCAGGCTGAGCTCTCGGGTGGTGACCGAGGGGGTGCTGTCAGGGGTCTGGGCCGGCAGAGCCGGGTCCGCGGGGTGAGAGCTTTCTCCCTGGGGTGGACCTGTTCCCGGAACCTATGCCTGGGAGGCTCTGTGCTGTTTCCTGGTACCCGGAGCCCTCGGCCAAGGTGGTGACCTGGCCCCGAGCAGGCGGAACAGAGCCCCAGGGGGCAGGCCCTGGGCAGGGGCTCTAAGATCTGACTCCTGCGGCTTCTGGTGACATGCTGGCCATCGCCCCACAGTTCCCCCGTGGGGAAACATCTGAAGTCCCCACCTATGGAGGGGACAGACTCCGTGTGTCCGTTTGCTGGGACGGCCACAAAAAGCAGGACAGACCAGGGGTGGGGGGAGGGAGGAGGGGATGGGGGGGCTCACCTGACAGTTCCGCTCTCACATCCTGGAGGTTGCCTGTCTGAGATCCAGGCGGGGGCAGGGTGGGTCCCCCCCCTCCACAATCCCCCCAGGCCTCTCTCCATCGCTTGCAGGGGCCGCGTCCTCACGGGGGCCTCTCCTGGGAGCACATGCACCTCTGGGGTCTCTTGGACCCCCCTCCTTTAGGGACACCGGACACACGGCATGAGGGCACCCCCCACGCTCATCTTAGCTCACTCACGCCCTGCAGGCTGGTCTCCAGACACACAGTCCAGGGCGCTGGGGCGGAGGGCTCCACACACAGTCTTTGGAGGGACACAGCTCAGCCTGTGACACACAGTCCCCGGGGCTCGTTCCTGGTAGTGACGGGAGGGAGCCCCTTCCTCACGGCAGACTGCCCTCCGCCTCGGCCGGGACACACAATCTCCGCCTGTCACCGTGACCCAGCTCTGGGTGCAAATCCTCTGCCAACTGTAATGATCCAAATTATGTAAATTCAGTTTGGAGACGAAGGAAAGTTTGCAAAATATTGAACAGCAGACTTTTAAGTGAGTTACGCCTTTTTCAGTTTCCAATTTTTTAACAGTTAGTCTCTA
Source organism: Helogale parvula (assembly GCA_004023845.1). Classification (NCBI taxonomy): domain Eukaryota; kingdom Metazoa; phylum Chordata; class Mammalia; order Carnivora; family Herpestidae; genus Helogale; species Helogale parvula. Next base: position 4,720 of record PJEM01003827.1, read on the forward strand.
TTAACTGTTGTTTTTAATTAAGTGGGTTTTTTTTCCAAACCCCAAGTCAACCACTTGCTACCAGACCACGAGCCAGTCACTTGTTAGGGGCTTAACTTTTCCATCTGTGAGACGGGTGAGAAGTGGGCTGATGATTATATGACATTACTCACATCAGCGGCTCTCAAACATTTTGCCCCAGAGTCCCTTTACCTTCTTACAAAGTACTGAAGATCCCAAAGAGCTTTGTTTACATGCATAGTATTGATCAATATTTATTGTATTAGAAATTAAAATTGAGAAATTTGAATTTTTGTTTAACTCTTTAAAAATAGTAAATGCAATAAACCATTGCACATTACCATAAGTACCATTTTGTAATGAAAAAATCTAGTTTCCAAAATAACACAATTTTAGTGAAAATACAGGTATTGTTTTAATTTTTTTTATGTTTGTTTTTGAGAGAGAGAGAGAGAGAGACAGAGCATGCGCAGGGGAGGAGCAGAGAGAGAGAGAGAGAGAAACAGAATCTGAAGCAGGTTCCAGGCTCGGAGCTGTCAGCACAGAGCCCGACGTGGGGCTTGAACCCATGAACTACACGATCATGACCTGAAGCTGGGGGCTGAACCTACTGAGCCCCCCAGATGCCCCAGAAAGGCATTGTGTTACAGGAGCACAAACCTCTGCAGTGTCTGGCTTCATCGAAGCCTCTGGATTTGTGTCTGTTTCTGCATTTGGCCAATTTCAAGGGAAATGTGTACGGAAAAACTCCTGGAGCTTCATGGGACCCGGGTTGGGAGCTGCAGACACACGGCACCCAGGAGCTGTGTGTGAAGAGGGCGGGGCAGGTGCTCCGGGTTTGGGTTTGGACTCCCCGCCCCCCACCCCCAGAACACTGTCAGGATCCTGCTGGCCCTGTCCTGATTCAGCACCACGGGGGGCGGGGGGGGGGGCTTATGCGAGGTCCTAGAGACAAGGGAAAGTGACAAGATTGGAGACAACAGGTCGGCAGCCTGATTGAGGGAGGGACAGAATCCACCCAGAGAAACAGACTTGATTTGCTAAAAATGTCTGTTGTTAGGCAGCCCGGCCCCACCCCCAACTGCGGCTCCCAAGTCAAATCCAGAAAGAGCCAAGCTGCAGGCACCACGTCAGGATTGAGATCCGTGCAATCAGGCCATTTAAGACAAGCTTGAGGAGCTCAGCCTCCCAGGCATTTCAGACACACCAGGGAAACGGGCACTGTGTGGACACAATGGAAGCAAATCCTTTTCCCGTTTTTTGGTTCCCCTTCCCCGTTCCTGCTCGGTGGCCGGCGAAGGGAGAAAATAAGCATAAATCAGCACAGAGAGAAGAAAGTAAGTTTAACCACAGAGAGCATCTTTTCAAGGAGAGGAAACACAGATCCGGCCACATGGGGGGTGGGGAGCAAGCGAGGCCCAGTGAGCGGAGAGGGGGTGGGGGGGGCCGCCTGCCCACCCCCCCACCTCCACACCCACCCCAGAGTCCACAGAGGCCACGGGATGGCAGGGCCCAGGTGGGGGAGAGGGGAGCTGAAGGCAACCGACAGGAATCCGACCACTCTCTCCAGTCCTTGCCGAAGGCCGGCAGGGGCAACGCCCCCAGCTCCTCCCCCTCCTCCTCCCCCCTGCTCGGTCAGGGTATGTGGCTGGCCTCCATAAGCCTCTAAGAGGCCCTCAGGATCTCGGCAGGAACAGAATTTGCAACGGGCTCTTGGAAGAACCTAACCCGATCCCTGCCCTAAGACCCTTAGACTTGCGCTGGCCCAGAAGGGGCCTGGGGCCTCGCTCCCAATCCGAAGAGGCTGTGGCCCCATCGGTTCCCGTCCCTCCACCATGCCCAGCCCCTGCTGAGAGACCAGCAACGGCATCCTAAGAAGGGCGCTCCTCTTCTGTCCGAGAGTTCTGGACCCGAGCCTCCAGCAGAAAGGGAAGTCCCGTCACTACACCAGAGAGTAGCTCCCCTGGAGCAAGGCAGAAGCTTCCAGAAGGGAGGGCTGCCTGCTCTGCTGCTCTAACAAGGTACCGTAGACGGAGTGGCTGAAACAGCAGACATCGATTTTCTCACAGTCATGGAGGCTGGAAGCCCGAGATCAGGGTGCCAGCGAGGTCGGGTTCCGACGGGAATCCTCTCCCTGGCTTGGGGTGCCCGCCTTCTCACTGTCTTCGTAGGATACGGAGAGAAAGCACCAGAAAGCCGCGCTCTGGTACGTCTTTCACAAAGACATTAATCCTATCGTGGGGCTCCATGGTCATGAGTCATCTAACTGAATTACCTCCCAAACCCCATCTCCAAAGACCGTCCACTGTGGGCTATCGCTTCTCTGTGGGTTTGGGGGGGCATAAACTGTCCACAACATTCGGTAAGCCTCCTTCCCCACCACCCCCCCTACAGGGAACCAACGAGGCTGCCGGGCTGCCTGAGTCGCTGCAGAGGAATGACTGGACTGGGGCTGGACTGCAGAGAGGACTGCCGTCCCCAGCATCCCCACTTGCAGGGAGATGCTCCTGGAAGAAACTGCTAAGTGGAGGGACTTTAGTCTGGGGGATAGAGAAAAGAGAGCAGGGAACTGATTTTTCATGTGACCGTGATATGTCTGTAATTCCTCTATGCATAAATTACTTACTCATCTTGCAAGTTGACTAGTAAGTCGTATTAGCCCCCATTTTACAGAAGGGAAAACTGAGGTCTCACAGCTTGGAAGTCATGAGGCCAGGATCCCAAGGGGCCTGTCGTATCCTGAAGCCATGTACTTTCTCCCACATCACCCTCCCAGAAGAGCCAGAGACTTCCTATGGTTGAGTGGGGCTCCCCCAAGGAGCAATAAATTATTGGGTGTGGGGCAGAGAGCAGAAGTAGAGTCTGGTCAATGGTCCTGACCAGATGTGGTCATTCTTGGGGGTCCCCTTCAGTTACATTGAATTTAGCACGTCCTATGAGTTCCCTGGATTCTGAGTTGCTTTAAAGTATATACTTATTGGGGCGCCAGGGGGGTTCAGTCGGTTAAACGTCTTACTTCAGCTCAGCTCATGATCTTGCGGTTTGTAGGTTCAGGCCCCGCATCAGGCTCTGTGCTGACAGCTCGGAGCCTGGAGCCTGTCCTCCGATTCTGTGTCTCCCTCTCTCTCTGCCTCCCCCACCCACAGCTCACTGTGTCTCTCTCTCTCTCTCTCAAAAATAAAATAAAGACATTAAAAAAAAAAAAAGAAAACGGAGGGCAGCTCCTGACCAGTAACCAGCAAGGATCTTGCAGACAACCTTGTGAGTGAGCTTGGAATTGGATCCTCCCCTAGAAGCTGTGAGGTAGTACGTGTTTGTCATTTTAGACCTCTATGTTTTGGAATGATTTGTTACACAGCAGCAGCTGACTAATACATAGACATATGCACATGATATACGGATGAGTACCAAGTCGCAATCAAGACAAACATCCTTTCCCCCCAAAAAACCCACTTAAGAGTACAGATGTCTACATCAAATCTTCAGGGTTAATTGTTGTATTGTTGTTTTAACATTAAAACTTTCCAGGGGTACCTGGAAGACTCAATTGGTTAAGCGTCCGACTCTTGGTTTCGGCTCAGGTCATGATCTTGTGGTTCGAGACCTGCATCAGGTTCTGTGCTGATAGCTCAGTCTGGAGCCTGCTTCGTCTTCTGTGTCTCCCTCTCTGACCCTCCCTGACTTGTGCTCCATCTCTGACTCTCAAAAATAAATGAACATCAAAATAAAAAAATTTTTTAAATCAAACTTTCCAAATTCTTCCAAAGTCAGAGGAATCACTTGGCCTAAGACAAGAGGAAAGGAGGTGAGGAAGGCTGATGTCCTTTGCTTTCAAACTTCTGAAGCCGGAAGCCAGGCTAGTCCGACTCACCTCTGCGGATTCTCTTCCTCTCCCGCCTAAAACGCAGCCTGTCTGGGAAAACTTCAAGGGGTGGCCAAAGAGGTGCCCATCCTACTTACTGTGGGACATACTATTTCTCGTTCTAATTCAAGCTTTTAAGGAGAATTTGAATTTGCATATCTTAATTGCATGAGAAGAATCAGCCCGCAAAACAGATTCCTCAACATTTCATTGAACTCAGCTCCGAGCCAAATTACCCTCCACGCTGTCCGCCTCCCCTTGGCCAGGCGGCTGCAGAGAGCAACACAGAAAGGAGAGAGCTGGCCTCATCTGCTCTGCCCAGACCCGAAGGGACTCCCCTGGGCCAGGCAGGCCCCACCCGGATTAGGATTAACTCCGTGCCCTTGGCGATACACGAGAGTGTCCGTCATCCTGAAAGTAAATTATTTTTTATTTACTTATTTTTATTTTTTAAATTTTTATTTCTCATGTTTTATTTATTTATTTTTGAGAGAGAGACACACACAGCACGAGCAGGGGAGGGTCAGAGAGAGAGGGAGACACAGAATCGGAAGCAGGCTCCAGGCTCTGAGCTGTCAGCACAGAGCCTGACGTGGGGCCTGAACCCACGAACCGAACCGTGAGATCAGGACCTGAGTCAAAGTCAGATGCTTAACCGACTGAGCCACCCAGGCGCCCCGTAAATTATTTTTTTAAAGACAGGAGTTTTAACATAACAACAGTCTGTCTTAAAAAGAGATCTCCACCATCCAAGGAAAAGCCCACCGGGGTGCTCGCTCCGCATGTACCTGGGCTCTTGGGGCGGGGTAAGCAGGGATCTCACAGGCAGCTGAGAAACTAGCCTAAAGGGGTGGGGAAGTGAGCTCGAATAAAGGACACCACTGAAGACGGACCAACAGCCTCGAAGGAGAAACCAGACTCAGCAGAGCCAAGGGTCTGAGCGCCCGGGGGAGAAGCTGAAGCCACCTGGGTCGGGGAGCGTAACCCAGCTCATCTCAAGAATCAGTTTCAGGGGGCACCTGGGTGACTCAGTCGGTTAAGCATCTGGCTTCGGCTCAGGTCATGATCTCACAGTCCGTGGGTTCGAGCCCCACATCAGGCTCTGTGTTGTCAGCTAGCTCAGAGCCTGGAGCCTGCTTCCGATTCTGTATCTCTCTCTCTCTGACCCTCCCTTCCTCACACTCTCTCTGTCTCTCAAAAATAAAATAAAAACAATAAAAAAAAAAAGAATCAGTTTTGGGGGGCACCTGGGTGGCTCAGTCAGTTAAGCCTCTGACTTCTTCTGATTTTGGCTCAGGTCATGGTCTCATGGTTCATGAGTTTGAGTCCCGAGTCGGGCTTTGCACTGAAGGGGGGAGGAGAGCCTGCTTGGGATTCTCTCTCTCTCTCTCTCTCTCTCGCTCTCGCTCTCGCTCTCTCTCTCTCTGCCCCTCCCCCGCTTGTGCTCTCTCTCTCCCACACACAAAATAAACAAAAAAAGTCAGTTTCAAGACTGAAGGACCCACCTAAAGATTCAGAGCAGTGTCCTTCGCCCTTCCCGGTGCCAAGAGTGACCGAAGGCAGAGGACATCGCTGGCGAGGGGCTGGTGCGGCCTGGCACCGCCGCTCCTGCACCCACGGCAGAGAAGTGCTCTGCAAATGTGGATGCTGACGACAGTCAGGACGCTCTCGCTGGTCCTCCGCAGCCGACCACGGGGCAGCACACATCCCTGGAGCGCCGGGTCCTTGCTGCCCAGAAGCCCATGGGGACCCGCACTCTCACCCAGGCCTGCGCTGGGCACAGGTGAGTCACTTCCCCCCAGGGCATGGCTGGGGTGACAGCGGAGCCTTCCGGGGGCCTTCCTGGAAAAGGTAGGCCCTCTGGGGGCAGTGCTGGCGGAGGGGGAGGAAAGACAGGAAGATGAGGCTCTGTGGGAAGGACTTTCTACAGTGTCCGCCCCGGCCGACCTCAGGAAGGGCATTTCCCTTCCGCCGTTAAGGATTTAGCCTCCTTCTGATGAGACAAATGACTATACTGAGGCTTCCTGAGATGAAACTGTTCAAAGCCTCAGAAGGGACCAGCTCCTCCCCCCGCCGCCCAACCTCAGACCTCAGGCTTGGAGCAGCGCCCCCAAAAGAGAGGCCCTGGCGCGTCAATAATAAGATGCCGCAATGAATGTCTGCCCCCCTGGGAGCCGGTAAATAATTCAGGAGAAATGCCTTCTCCCGTTTTAATTAATCCACATAGAATTCCATCAGCAGACAGGCACATTCACCCCGGCCAGGAAACAGCAGGTGCCGAGGCTCATTACCCAGCGCTCCATGCCGGGGTTGCAAATAGAGACCTCACAGGAAGAAACCCTCAGCCACACTGAACCGATGAGGCTGCTCTGAGCTGCAGGTCCGGAGGCTTCGGGAACGCTGGGCCTCACCCCCCAGCGCCTTGTCACACTGAGAGCCGAGCGGGGAGAGGAGGAAGTCTTGCTGACCTTCCCCTGCAGGACACGCTTCCTGCAGAAGAGGCACAGTGCACCTGCCGATACTCCGTCCCGGTCAACCCCTCCTCACCCCTCAGCCTGCGATCAGGGTGCAGCTGAGCTTGCCAAAGCCCAGACAGGAGATGCCTCGCTCAGCATCTCGTTAGGCAGCCAGCGAGGGGTCAAGCCGAGACCCACCCAGGGCTGCTTACCAATGCAGATGTGACAGAGGACGCCAGACACTTGGACGGGCCACCTTTTAAGGGGTCCTGGGAAGGTGCTGGGGAAGGTCATAAAAAAAAAATGTGACAGCCAATTAACCCTTGAGCTTGAACCCGGGCACTCAGAGGCTCCACACCCCGACTCCTGTCTTTAGAATGTGGGTTCCGCTCGCCTTGGCGGCTCCAGGACAGTCTTGAGATCAGGACGTGGCAGTGAGGACCTGCACACGACCCAGTTCAGGCCTCCTTTTAAACTTCCGTGTAAGTTGTTTTAATGTTTACTTATTTCTGTGAGTGAGTGAGTGAGTGAGTGAGAGAGAGAGTAAGCAGAGAAGGAGCAGAGAGGTGGAGACAGAGGATCCAAAGCAGGCTCTGCGAGACAGCAGAGAGCCAGATGCAGGGCTTGAACTCATGAAGCGTGAGATCATGACCTGAGCTGAAGTCCGATGCTCAATCAACTGAGCCACCCAGGCGCCACCTCTTTATAAACTTTTTTTTCCCTGTTTTTTATTTTTGAGAGACAGAAAGAGACAGCATGGGCAGGGGAGGTTCAGAGAGAGACACACACACACAGAGAATCCGAAGCAGGCTCCAGGCTCTGAGCTGTCAGCACAGAGCCCGACGCGGGGCTTGAACCCACGAACTGTGAGATCATGACCTGAGACGAAGCCGGACGCTCAACCGACTGAGCCCCCCTGGTGCCCCTTTATAAACTTTTACGATGTGGCAGGTGGGTCCAGGGACCCGTTCATCTTGCCGCCCGAGACAACCTGTCATGAAGTTCCCTTCGCTGATGACAACTACCCCCTGTCAGCCTGGAGTGGCCCGCCTCTTTCTTCAGTCTCCCGCTGCCCTCCACAGACAGCCGGCTCAGGTGACACCCACGCGCCTCCGTGACAGGGTATCAGATAAACAAAGGGAAGGACGGCTCAGAATCAGCAGTGGCTGCTGGCGAGCGCACATCACTGTCCCAGTGGTCACCTCCGCCGAATGCGTCACCTCCTGGAAACTGTGTGTGTGTCCTTATTCGGAAAAAGCGTCTTTGCAGACATCATTAAGTAAGGGTCTCAGGGTAATCCTAAATTATCCAGCCGGGCTCGCCTCCAGCGACAAGTGTCCTTGTAAGAGAAAGGCAGAGGGACACTTGGGAAGGAGGAGAGGCCACATGAAGAGGGAGGAAAGGCTGGAGGGGCTCGGCGGCAGGCCAAGCCCGGCCTAGAGCCACCAGAGTCTGGAAGAGGCAGGAGAGGCCTTCCCCTGGGTCCTTGAGTGGAGCGGGGCGATGCTGGCTCGCTGATTTTGCCATCTCCCTTCCAGGACCAGGAGAGAATTAAATTCCTTTTTTTTTTTTTAATTTTTTTAATGTCTTTATTTATTTTTGAGAAACAGAGAGAGATACAGCGAGCAGGGGAGGGTCAGAGAGAGAGGGAGTCACAGAATCTGAAGCAGGCTCTAGGCTCTGAGCTAGCTGTCAGCACAGAGCCCGATGCGGGGCTCGAACCCACGAACTGTGAGATCATGACCTGAGCCGAAGACAGCTGCTTAACCGACTGAGCCACCCAGGCGCCCCAAGAATTAAATTCCTGACGCTTTCGGCCACGCAGTTTGGGGTACTTTGTTACCATAGTCCTGGGACACTAATGCGCCCCCCAGTCGCAGCTGCGTGAGACGCCAAGAATGGATGGATGGCTGGCCCTCGACTGGCCGGCACCGAGGGGACGGAGCCCACGAAGGGAAGGCAGGCTGGAGCTGAGCTCAGGAACCACAAGTAGGGAGGGGGGGGCTGGGACAAGGGATATATAAGAACTCTCTAGTACTTTCCACTCCATTTTGCTATCAACCTAAAACCGCTCTACAAGTTTAAGTCTATTAAAATAGTTTTTAAAAAACTTAAAGTAAAACTTAATGAATGTACAACATCGGTACGTTTTTGCACCGTCTGACCCCCATCTAAGACCCCGGAGTCCCAAGTCTCGGGAGGAAAAGTCCAAGGGGCTCCAGCAGAGGTGCCGGCTGCTGCTCCCTGTGGCCAAGGCACCGGGAGGGTACAGAGTGGACTTGCCAGCAAACAAATGGGACCCGTGCAGAAAACCGGGGTGCGCTCCCGCCCTCAGAAGCTGTGGCCCAGCTGGACCACAAGGGGCACGCACTGCATTCATTTCTGGGGCCGCTGTAACAAATTGCCACAAACGTGGTGGCTCCAAACAACACGAATGAATTCTCTTAGCGCTCCGGCGGTCAGAAGTCCGAAATGGGGGTCGCTGGGTGGCTCAGTCGGTTGAGTGTCTGGCTTTGACTCAGGTCATGATCTCACTGTTTGTGGGTTCGAGCCCCGCGTCGGGCTCTGTGCTGACAGCTAGCTCAGAGCCTGGAGCTGCTTCAGATTCTGTGTCTCCCTCTCTCTCCGACCCTCCCCTGCTCGCGCTGTCTCTCTCTCTCAAAGTAAATAAAACATTAAAAAAAAAAAAAAAAAAAAAGTCCGAAATGGGTCCCCCTGGGTTAACATCGGGCTGTGTCCCTTCCGGAGGCTCTGAGGAGACAGTCTGTTTCTTCGCCCAGTCCAGCTTCTAGAGCTGCTTCTTGGCTCACGGCCCCTCCTTGCATCTTCAGGACGAGCGGTGTAGAATCTTACCCCTCTCTCCCCCCTCCACCTCTCTCTCTGTCCTTCACTCACCTCTGCTTCTGACATTCTCCTCCTTTCCTGTCTCTGAGCCTCCTGCCTCCCTTCCGAGGACCTTGGGGTGACACGGGCCCGTCCAGGTCACCTGGGACAATCGTCTGATTCAAGAGCCTAGACTTCCTCACAGCGCGGAATCTCTTCTGCCGTGTGGACTGACGTCTTGACGGATCCCGGGGGTTCGGAGCGCGGACGTCTTTGGACAGCTGTTACTCTGGGTGCCGCATCCACCAAACCATTAAGTGACAGATTATACGGAGATGATTTTACTCAACAAGATCAATGTGGCCCGTTCTCTGCGCGGCAGCCCCTTTAATACCAAATGCATTCAGCCTCAGCTCATTGTTGCCCCCTTGCAGAACGGAGGTGCGAGTGCAAAGGGCCAGGGGCCACTTTGCCCCACAGGGGACATTTGGCAATGTCTGGACATATTCTGGGTTGTCACCCCTGGGCAGGGCAGGGAATAGCACTCTGGCACCCAGGGGGTGGAGGCTGGGACTGCTCCATGTCCTGTACCGAATGGTCCCAGAGCACAGAATGATCCAGCCCAGGTGTCAAAGGGGCCAGGGCTGAGAAACCATGTTCTAGAAATCTAGAAAAGGTCACATTTAAGGGCAGGTCTCTGGGCCACAGGACGCATCACACTCCCCTGGGAGAACGGGATGGGAAAGATGTGAACTCAGATCTGCCAGTGGGCTGAAGACACAGGCCCCAGCCCAGCCCCCAGCACCCCCTGACCCCCAAGGCGCGCTGCATTTCTCCGTGACTCCCACCTCACAGAGCCCTGGGCCCCGAGGCCCCCAGGCCGCACACCGCTGCTCCGCCCTCTCATTTTCCTCCCTGACACCTGTCACCGTTGATTTACTAGCCCGGGGCAGACACCTGAAGGTACTCTGTTGTCTTGAAATATTTTTAATCATATTTTTTTCTTTGCATGAAATGAAATCCACTCTGCACACTCCTCCCCACCCCCTCCCCCGCAACCCCCCGAGGTCATTTGTCATCCTTCACCCCACGGCGACACTGGCAAAGAGCCCAACGAGACCTTCCTTCAGCACCTCTGCCATTTTTCCTATTTTCCAGCCTGAGTGTTAATACGTGCAGGCTTGACTGGGTTTAAATTGGCTTTACTGTGGATAGCTTGCAATTTCCAATAACACAGAGTGACAGTGGCAAAAAAAAAAAATCTGCACAGAAGAGCATAATTTGGGAGAGGAAGCTGAACAGGACCGAGTCAGCAAGTGCCCGACCCGCAGAACCACCGCGCCTGCCTGGCGCCTCAGCCCCGAACCTCATTTCCGAGGCACCGGGGAGGTTTAGACAGCGGTCTCCTTCCCCAGTGGCTTCGGAAACTTCCTGTCCCCTCTCCTCGTTAATATGCGTCCCCAGCTCTACTGGACCGTCCGCAAGACGGGGCCTCACGGGGCCGAGTGCTCCCCCACATCCTGGTGGGGCCATGTTTCCACAAGCTTCTCCGAGGGGCTAAGTAACTCAATCCTCTTGGACTGGATCAAAGAAAAGAGATCCCATATGCTCTCAATCCAACTTCTGTTAATCCAACAGCTGAGCGGACGCCTAGGCAAAGGCTGTGTCCACACTTGATCTTGGCCAAAAGGCCGAGAAGCGATTCAAAGGCTGTGTCCAGAGGCACCCGGGCCAGGCCTAGTGGAGAGACGTCTACGCTGAACCAGGTGTGTACCCACCCTACCCGCCCTCCTAGGCAAGCCCCCTCCCCCCACCCCCCACTCCCACCCCAGGGCTCAGTTCCGAGCCCTCTCTCCGAACTTTTTTTTTTTAATGTTTTATTTATTTTTGATACAGAAGAGACAGAGCATGAGAGGGGGAGGGTCAGAGAGAGAGGGAGACACAGAAGCTGAAACAGGCTCCAGGCTCTGAGCTAGTTGTCAGCACAGAGCCTGACGTGGGGCTCGAACCCACGAACGTGAGATCTGACCTGAGCCGAAGTCAGAGGCTTAACCGACTGAGCCACCCAGGCGCCCCTCTCCGAACTTTTGTGCGGAGTTGTGGGGAGACTCAGTTGAGAATGGACGTGAAAGGGCTCTGCACAGTCGGGTGTGTAAATATGGAGTCTCATTCCAGGGGAAGGCGCAGCCCCTGGAAAGGCACCCGGGCCTGCCCCACACAGAATTCGATGGAGAAAATGCAGTCCAAACCTGAACTTGACGGAGCTGGTGAGTCCTCACTGCAATTCTGTGACTTGCTCTGTGACTTGTACAACCTCACCTCGTCATTTTGCATCTTTAGGAATAAAAGAAATAAGATTCATTCCTTGCCAGAGGAGGGGGGAGGCGTGTATGTTTTAGCCAGGATAAAGCATGAGGCTGCCTAAGCAGGAATGTCCCTCAGAGCTGAACCGAGTCAGAACCAAGGCCCTGCTCCCCTACCCTGTGGGGAGCACACACCATATGCCCACACCATAGAGGGACCAATGCCCTACTGTCCCTTCATTACCAATATCTGCACGAGGCAGAGTTGATATCGAAGTTTCTCCAGGTTACTCTTGGTTTGGTTCAGAAATTGATGCATGTTGACAGGTCTAGATTTAAAAGGGCCAAAGGAAAAGAAAACAGGGGCGCCTGGGTGGCTCAGTCAGTTAAGTGTCTGACTCTTTTTTTTTTTTTAATATTTTATTTATTTTTGAGACAGAGAGAGACAGCATGAGCAGGGAAGGGTCAGAGAGAGAGGGAGACACAGAATCCAAAGCAGGCTCCAGGCTCTGAGCTAGCTGTCAGCACAGAGCCCGACGTGGGGCTCGAACCCTCAAACCGTGAGACCATGACCGGAGCCGAAGCTGGACGCTCAACCGACTGAGCCACCCAGGCGCCCCTAGTGTCTGATTCTTGATTTCAGCTCAGGTCATGATCTCAGGGTTCATGGGATTGAGCCTCACATTGGGCACCACACTGAGCATGGAGCCTGCTTGGGGTTCTGTCTCTCCCTCCCTCTCTGCCTCTACAGTCCCTCACAAAAGTACAATCATGTACAACGAAAAGAAAACAAATCTGAAGATATGAACAAAGGCTGGCGAGGCCCCATGTCTTGAAAACAAGTCACATGTGTATCCATTGATAAATACTTAATGGCCCAGCACGAATTCCATCAATAAATGCGGTGTTCATCCACACCTCCCCGAGCTCCAGGGACTAGCTCTTCCCTCCGTGCCCTGAATTCCATTTTCCAGAAACATTCTAACAGAAAAGACATAAGCTTATTAGTGTAGAGCCATCTACCAGGGGCAGTCATGAAAGAATCTCAAATATCTAAATTCATCTCTTAAAAAAATTTTTTTTTTGAGAGAGGGCACAAGTGGGGGAGCGGAGACAGAAGGCAAGAGAGAGTCTCAAGCATGGAGCCCGACTAGGGCTCAGTCCCAGGACTCTGGGATCACGACCTGAGCTGAAATCAAGTGTCAGACCCTCAACCGGTTAAACCACACGGGCGCCCCTCTAAGTGCACCTGTTTTGATTGTGTCGGCCCAAGTGTCCCATCACCACTTATGGAAAAGACTCTCTTTTCCCACTTGAATTATCTTAGTACGTTTGTCAATTGACCGTAAATGTAAGGATTTCTGGACTCTCAGTGATCTGCCATCGAGCTATCCTTATGCCAACACGGTCTTGATAACGGTTTCTTCACAGTGAGTCTGAAATAAAACAGCGAAAGTACTTCCAAATTTGTTCTTCTTTTTCAAAATTGTTTTGTCAATGGTTCTTTGTATTTCCCTACAAATCTTAAAGTCGACTTGTTGATTTCTGCAAAGAAATGCCCCGCTGGGATCTGAAGAGTGATTGCACTGATTTTACAGATCGATGTGGCAAGAATTGCCTTCCAACCCATGAATATGGAAATTTTCTCCATTTATTTACATTTTTAATTTCTCTCAACAATGCTTTGTCGTTCTGAGCAAATAAGAATTCTACTTTTTGTTACATTTGTTACTAAGGATTTTATTCCTTCCGATGCTATTGTGACTGAAATTGTGTTAGTTTCCCTTGCAGATTACCCGGTATTAGTATATAGAAATACACTCGGTTCTGTTTCGTGAACTTGTATCCTGACCTTGCTAAATTCACTAGTTCTAGTAGCTAGTAGGTTTCTGTGTCTGTGTGTATGTGTTCTTAGGATTATTTACATAGAAGATTATGTTACCTGTGATGGACAGTTTCCTCTAATAATCTGGATGTCTTTTGGGTTGGTTGTTTTTTTTTTGCCTTATTGCAGAAGTGGCAAAAATGTACATTTTACCCTGATCCCGATCTTAGAAAAAGAATGGTAAGCATGCTGTTAGCTGTGGGATTTTGCGTAGATGCCTCTATTAGGTTGAAGAAACTCTCTGTTCCTACTTTAATGAAAGGTGCTGAGTTTTTGTTTCTTTATTTTAAACACGGCATTGGATTTTGTCAAGTGCTTTTCCTGCAGTGTGAATGATCATGTAGTTTGTATCCTTTATTTATATGGTGTATTACTGTGATATAATAAAAAATATATATACTGGGGGGGGGTGCCTCGCTGGCTCAATGAAGCCTGTGACTCTTGATCTTGCGGTTGTGAGTTTGAGCCCCACATTGGGTGTAGAGATTACTTAAAAAATGAAATCTTTGGGACGCGTAGGTGGCTCAGTTGGTCAAGCATTTGACTTCAGCTCAGGTCATGAACTCATTTTTGTGAGTTTGAGCCCCGTGCCAGGCTCTGTGCTGACAGCTCAAAGCCTGGAGCCTGCTTCAGATTCTGTGTCTCCCTCTCTCTCTGCCCCTCTCCTTCTCGACTCTCTCTCTCTCTCTCAAAAATAAAGATTTTTAAAAAATAAAAAATAAAATCTTTCATGCATATATATTTGGTCTTTGTCCCTCATTCCTGACACAAAGCTCTAAAACCCTTCAAATTTCCCGAGCGCTAGGAAAATCTTGTTATCAAAACGGGGCCCTGGGATCGTACCCAAGTTTTTGTTAACGAGGTGGCTCGGGGTGGGCCCCCACAGCTTCAGGACAGGGGGCTCACTGCCGGAGGAGCCAACCCCATGACTAGAGGGTTGGAACTTCAGGTCTCCCTCCACCGACTATAGGGGGGCCGAGGAGCCAGAGGCTGGTTAATCACCAATGCCTGTGATCTAACCAGCCACGCCTACCTCATAAAATCTTGCCCAAAACTCATGAACAAAGTTCAGGGAGCTTCCAGGCTGGAGAACACATCGCTGTGCTAGGAGGGTCACGTGCCCAGACAGGACCCGGAAGCGACCCGCCTTCCACCCCACCTCGCCCCGTTCATCTCGTCCATTTGGCTGTTCCTGAGTTGGATCCTATAAAATAAAACTGCAGGCTTAAGTATAAGGCTTCCCTGATTTTGTGAGTTGCTCTAGTGAATTCTCAAATCGGAGGGAAGAGTCGTAGGACTCCCTGAATTTGTGCTCAGTCAGGCAGAAGTGTGGGATCTCAAGAGGGAGCTGTCTGGGGCTGAGCCCTCACGTTACGGGGCCTGTACTAACTGGGTAGCTAGTGGCAGAACTGAATTGCCTTGTCCGGCATCTAGTCGATGTTGGGAAATTACTGGTGCTAGAAAAAGACACAATTATTTTGATTTTTGGATGTTAAACTAATTTGCATTCCTGGGATAAATCCCAGTGGGGCTGATCTTCCTTATATATTTGTCTTATGTGGATTCAGTCTGTTAATAGTTCTGGCCTCTGTGTTCATGAGGAATAGTTGACTGTAGTTTTTCTCGTGATGTCTTTGGCTTTGGTAGCAGAGACGTACTGGCCTCATGGAATGGGTAGGAGTCCCCGCCCCCTTGATTTTCTGAAATAATCTGAGAAGGATAGGTATTATTTGTTCTTTAAATATTTGATAAAATTTACAAATGAATCTATCTGGGCTTGGAGATTTCTTTGTGGGAAGCTTTTTAATTATTAAATGTCTTTATTTGTCATAGGTATTTTCAGATTTCCTAATTCTTCGTCAGCCTGTTACAGTGTCTTTCTAGTAGTTTGTCCATTTCACCCAAGGAGTCAAATTCTCCTTCTCCATCCGAGGTTAACTTTTCATTAATATGCAATGTATTTCATGTTGGAAATTGACAAATTTACTCATTTACTTTTGCTCACTACTAAATTTAAATCTACAATTATCGCGGCAGGGCCTGACCATGCCCATGTTGGGGAGGAAGAAATTCCTCTGCCCTTCAAGGTCCTTCTAGCTAGACTGAGAATCAAATTGACACAAGACAGATTAACAGAAGAAAATCAAATCTAGTTTGGTACATATGGGGACCCCACACAGACAGGAGATTCCAAAGACAGCCAGGCAACATGAGACTTACATGAGCTAAGGAGAGGGATAAGGCCTGGGGATACGAAGGGAAGGAATACCATAGAGATACTTGGAAAACAAAGACGGCCCTGTTCCACAGATACATTTCTTAGGTAAAGAGGAATCTCTAACAGAGAGAGATAGCGCGAGCAGGGAAGGGTCAGAGAGAGAGGGAGACACAGAATCAGAAGACAGGCTCCAGGCTCTGAGCTAGCTGTCAGCACAGAGCCCAACACGATCGAACCCATGAACTGTGAGATCATGACCTGAGCCAAAGCCGGACGCTTAACCGACTGAGCCACCCAGGGGCCCCAAGAGGAATCTCTACTAATAGCTCTCTTCCTGATACAGTCTCTTCCTCCCGATGTGAATTTAGGTGCCTGAAGAAGAGGTAAAGAGCTTTTCCTGAACCTACTGGGTTTTAATTGCTTTTAACTCAAAATAATCTTCAGGCCAAAGTGCCCATCTTGGGGACACTTGCTCTTGGCCATATGTCCATCATCCTATCGTACACCCGAAATGGAGATGGTATTTATAAAGGCACAAATACAGAAAATTCCAAGTATGCAAACCTTCGACACTGGGACAGAGAACACATCTCAGGTTACATCACAGCGGCTGATCAGCTCTGGAGCAATGAGACAACTTTCCAGATAGCGATGCACTCTCTCTTCTGCAGTCAGGAAACAAAGGTGTACAATGAAGGAGCTTTTCCAAACAGGTTATTATGTGTGTGATTGTTTTTCTTAAAAAATAAAACAAAAATTGGTTGTCTGATGGCTCAGTAAGTAGAGCATGCCACTCTTGCTCTTGGGGCTGTGAGTTCAAGCCCCACATTGGGTACAGGATTTACAAAAAAAAACTAAAAGTGTGAAAATTCATAAAGGGAATGCAGACCCAAGAGGAAGAGATGAACAGTGCAAATTGGCACTAACATTAGCTTCCACTTTACCATGCCAACAGAAGGAAGGGAAGGTTTCCATTTCTCCTAGCAACAACCCAGCCAATGAGAGAGACAGTCCAGCCATTATGGAGGGTAATTGGGATGAGACCCCTAGATTGCTCAGGTTGGGGCCACGTACTTACACTTGTGCCTGGTACTGTTAAGGGCTCCATATGTAATAGTGAGGTCTGTAAACAAAGAAGATTCGTCTTGGGAAATCCAGCTATGGGGGGCAATGATGGCGCTGTGTGCATATCAGTATTTAGCACGAACAGATGCAAACGATCATGCCCTACATTGGCCTAATGATTACGCTGGTCCAGAAAGAGATTAAATGATAAAGCGGATCTCCCTGGAAAGGAAACAGGCTGTACATCAAATAGTGCACTTTGTCTGCAGAGTAACAAGACAGGCCAAAATGGTGTCTATGCCAGAGAGTTTGCTGGAGCCAAGGTGATGATGACTCTAGAGGCCGCGTTTAGGCAACAGGCCTGAGCACGGGAAACCCGAGCGAGGCAAAAGGCCCCGCAGTGACCACGGAGCTGATGCAAAAAGGCTCATTAAGCCACCGGCTGTAACTGACCAATGGGCTATTTACAACCAGGCTCAGTTCCTAAGATTACCAAAAACAGGGAAAATTCCATACATTTCCCACACCCCCCCACCCCACCCCCTACCTTACTCCCTCACCCGGCCTGTAACTATAGCCCCTCACCACCGCCACAGAGCAGACAGTCTCTCTGCTGTCCTGCTGGCTGCTCCCTAGCAGAGTATTCTATATGCTTCTATCTCTTCTGTTCTGCCTTGGGGGAATTCTTTCATGCCCCGGCCTCCTTCCAACTGGGATGCCCCACGACGACCTTAAGTCTAAAGCAAGTTATGGATGCAAAACAAATCATGACGTGCAGAATAGAACACACTCAGTGTAGCTTTGGGTCCAGCCACCTCCAGGAGGAGAGCAAGCCCAGAGGCCCTTGCACGGCTCCCTCTGAGAGTCACATCAGTTCGACAGACTACTTACCCAACATGCCAGCTGTCAACATTTCCTGTCCTGTCTGTCATTTGAATGGTTGTAACAACATAAAAGAAGGAGAGAAAAAATCATCTGCTCTTTTCTCCATAGGCTCTGGCAGTGACTACAAGATGAGTCATCAAAAGACTTTGCTTTCAGTTCATGTGACAATTATCCCCAAAGATGCCTTTTAAAATGTAAAATAGAAAGAAAAAAAAAGTCAAACAAGCTTAGAATATAAACAAAGAAGATGGAAGGGTTGGGGATATCTGACAACATTTTAAGGAAGAAAAGAAGAGGACCCATGGATTGAAATACAGTAAGAAAAAAAAATCCCAAATGAGTCTCTTTTGGATGTGACGTCTCTAAGATGTCAATCAGGTTTTTTTTTCTTTTAATTATGTGTCTCGGTTCACACAGAATCAGGGCAGAACTACTCCTGCTAAAAACATCAAACCTTCCAGATTTAACAGCAGCTCAGAAAACCAGCAATCATCCAGATGAGCACAAGTGCTCATAGATTATTCAGACTATTTGTATACAAAGCTGCAAATCAAAGTCTGAAAGTCTCTGTGAAAGCTAGAGTTTGAGGTTATAGTGTCTGGGCCTACCAAATTAACAGAAACATACTTCCTGGTATTAAAATGTAATATATCATGAATCCCAAGAAGAAATCACAGAAATAAGAAATCTCTTATTCAATAAAATAAGCCACTGACATGGGGAGAAAATATTTGCAAAAGATACACCTGATAAAGGACAGTGCTCAAAATATACAAAGAACAGGGGCACCTGGGTGGCTCAGTCAGTTAGGTGTCTGACTTCGGCTCAGGTCATGATCTGACAGTTCATGGGTTCAAGCCCCGTGTCGGGCTCTGTGCTGACAGCTCAGAGCCTGGAGCCTGCTTCCGATTCTGTGTCTCCCTCTCTCCCTGACCCTCCCCTGCTTGTGCTGTCTCTGTCTCTCAAAAAAACCCCAAAAAACAAAAAAAAACAAAAAACAACAAGCATAAAGACCCTACTTGACATTGCCTTGGCCTTGCCCTATGGGATTAACACAGCAGGCCTGACACCACCCTCCCTGGAAGGCTATTGGCAGACTTGGTCCTTGAGTGGCCTGCGGGCCCTCAGGGCATTTCTAGCCAGCAATTAACCGGTAAGGGTGGCTCAGCGTTTATCTAGACTGTGGGAGCAAACAACGTGGTTTATGCTATTAAACAAATGTGTGCTTTCTCTCTGGGGGTCTGGGATCTCGGGACGCGCCAGGCAGACAGCCCGTGTGACCAGTGTCCAGTCAAAACCTTGGGTGCTGTGTCTCTAGTAGCCTCCCCTGGGCAGACACTTTGCACACCGTTTGCCTCGCTGGGGGAAGTGTGAGCTCTGAGTGACCCCTCAGGGTGGAGGAGCTCGACCACCTCCTTTCTGACCTCCTCTCTACTTTCTAATTAAGATCTCCTTTCTAGCTTATCTCCTACTCAGGCTGAGGGCCCTGCAGGCAAAGCAGTATCAGGTGAAAACAGAAAACTAGCCCCTCAAGCATAAGGACCGCCCCTAACCGCAAGGATCAGCCTGACCTTTGCTGCCAGCCTGCACGTACCCACCGATCTCTGTTACACATTTTCCTCCTACAAACCCGGATGTGATTTCAGCACTTTGGAGACACGGTCTTCTTGGAGATGCTATCTTCCTGCCGTGCTGGCCTCACTGACATAAATTCCTTGTCTCCCAACTCATTTCTCTGGTTTTGGATTTGGTCAGCGGCAAGTGACCAAGCCTGGTCTGTTTGGGACCCCAGGAGCCGGGGGTGTGTGCCCCTGTGCCCCACGGATAGGGGGAGGGAAAGCATAAGGAAGCCTGTGCCTGGATTCCTCCAGACGCTGCCTGGGTCTTTGTGCCTTGTGATCCACCCTTACCACCGTAAACCTGATAAACCCTGGCCGTGGGGATGCTGGTAAGCTAAGTCCCACGATTCTTTCTAGTAAATCTTCCAACTCAGGGGTGGTCCTGGGGTCCCTTGAAACACAAACACGTATGTAGCTCCCCCTAGGTTTTTTATTATTTTTTAAAAGGGGCGCCTGGGTGGCTCTGTTGGTTGAGCATCCGACTTCGGCTCGGGTCATGATCTCGCACTTCGTGGGTTTGAGCCCCGTGTCAGGCTCCGTGCTGACAGCTTAGAGCCTGGAGCTGCTTCGGATTCTGTGTCTCCCTCTCTCTCTGCCCCTCCCCTGCCCATGTTCTCTCTCTCTCTCTCTTTCAAAATAAGTAAATATTATATATTTATTTGGGGAGAGAAAGAGCAGGGGAGAGAAAAGTCCCACCATTCATGGGGCTCGAATTCACAAACCATGAGATCATGACCTGAGAATCGGATGCTTAACCAACTGAGCCACCCAGCCCTTATTATTATTATTCTTTTATAAAATTTTTAATGTTTACTTGTTTTTGAGAGAGAGCCAGAGCATGAGCTGGGGGGCGACAGAATGAGGGGGAGACACAGAATCTGAAGCAGGCTCCAGGCTCCAAGCTGTCAGCACAGAGCCCGACGCGGGGCTTGAACTCACGAACCGTGAGATCATGACCTGAGCCATCCAGGCGCCCCTTATTATTTTTACTTGTAGTAAAGCACATGTAAAATGTATCATCATGACCATTTATAAGTGTACAGTCCAGCTGATGAAGTTTAGCCGTGAGTTTCATGGGGTCCGGAGTCAACGACCAAGAAAGAATTCTTGAAGATGTTTTTGGTGCAAAAAGGTGATTTTATTAAAGCACGGGGACAGGACCCCGGGCAGGAAGGGCTGCACCGGGTTGGGCTGGGTAAGTGGTTATGTACCGTGGACTTGGGGGAGGTAAAGTCCAAAGGGAAAGTTCCAAAGAGACTTTCATATGCTGAAGATGCACAGGATACTGGAGGCCTAGCTACGGACAAGCTAAGGTTGTTTTTCCCTCCAGCAAAGCACTAAGACAACAGGAAGCTCCCGGAGAAATGTTACCCTCCGATTTGCCTGAACTATTTGTCAGTGGGCTGCAGGTTAGAGGGAGATTTAGTTTTACCTGCTCTTTCCTTGTGGCCTTTGTCCCGCATCACTACAGAGGGGAGGGTGACATTGAGGCTCCCGGAAACGGAGTCCACCTTGACGGAGATTAGGCTGCTGGTGGGATTTCCTTTTCCTCTAAATTGGTGGAGACTCTTATCAATTTAACCATTTGTTTTCTGTCCTCTCCTTCGCCCCTGGGCGGCCAGGGGCACCCGAGGAGTCTCTGCCCTCGACCACCTCACGCCCCCTCATCACAGCGGCACTAAGTCCCTTCACGTGCAGCCGCGCCCGCCCACAGGCCTCTCATCTCCCCCAAATGACGCGCTCCACCCACACCAAAAAGTACAACTCTTGACTGAGTGAATCTGAAGCTCTACTTGGCTTTATCCAGAGATTCGCAGATCAGCAGCAAGCAGAGGATTGCACAAAAACAAAAGATTTTTACAGGAAGGAGGGTGGGGCAAGAAAGCGGTCACCAAAAGAAAAGAGAGGATTGTTTCAGGCCAGATCTCCTCCGTAGCTGGAGGGCCAACTTGTCTGATCCTATCTCCCTCTCAGGTTGGAAATGGCTCGTGTGACAGGTGACCTCGGGAAGCTCGTCAGAAAATTCCTTACTGACCCGGTGAGACAGCACTCGTGCGGGAGGTGGGCACTGCCAGGGGGTTAGGTGTTGGTCCAGATTCCCTGACTTGGTCTACGTGACGGCTAAGTGATACCCCGCGCCGTGCGGGCGTGCGGTTGTGTTTCTTCACTCGTCTGTCCACCGACGCTTGGGTTGTTTCCACCTTTGGCCACTGTGAATGACGCTGTGAACCAGGTGCAGGTATCTCTTCAAGTTCCTCGGTCCTGCTCTCCACGGTTTGGGGCGCGTACCAGACACGGAACTGCTGCATCACATGGTAACATACCGTCACCCACAGCGGCTGCACCATTTTATATTCCCGCCAGAGGTTTTCAAGCATTTGGGGAGGGAGGAGAGCGAGCTCTTCATGCCAATGGCGAAGACACCTGTGAGTCAAGAAAGGTCGCTGAGGGTCTAGGCCAAATCTCAATACACACTGTACGGAATGTCCGATAAAAGAGCAGCACCCCTGGCGGGAGACCCTGAGCAGAGACCTTCTGCCTACAGACGTGGAGACAGTTACTTAGCAGGCCGCATGAGACACGTGTAAAAGCTACACGCTTTATTTCATTCACATTTCCTTGTTAACTCGAATGATGAAAAAAAATGTAAAAGATGAGCTTCATGTTACCCACCATCTAGAGACACCACCATGATCGACACTATTTGTAGACATAGACGAAGAAGAAGAAGAGGAGGAGGAGGAGGAGGAGGAGGAAGGAGAAACTGACTAAAAGCCAACCCCCAGACAACAAAACGTGAGCACAGAATGTCAAGCGGGCACGTGTCGTGGGATGCAGCCCGGAAGTCATGGTCCCGACCTCACACCTCTCTCCGTTTCATTTCCTTCCTGAGTTCCCAGGAACCCTCCTAGTGGGGAGGAGACGCTACTTCGTCGTGGATGGAAGCACCCCGCGTCCCTGTGTCCCTCACAGAAGCTACTTAGCCTCTGCCAGCCTCACCGTGCAGATCCATTAGGGACAAATGGAGGGAGCCAGAGCCCAGGAAAAGCAGGGATGCACCAACGGGCCCAGCGTGAGCTTAGATGGAAGAGTCTAGGCCGGGTGTGATAAGCAGCCTCGTAGGATGGCGATGATCCAGAGGGTCCCTGACCCCTGGGACTCCCTCCTTGGGTGACAATCCACTCCAGAGCTGGGGACATGCGGCTGAGGAGGATACGGCAGAAGGGGTGGAAGTCACTTTAGAGATACAGTCACAAAAGACTGTGACTTCTGTCTTGCTAGCGTTCTCCAGCTTTTGTTTGCTTTCTTTGATGAAGACAGTGTGCTAACAATGAACAGAGGGTGGCCTCCGACCAACAGCCCCGAGAAATGCAGACCCCGCTCCAGGGGCCTGCGAGGAGCTGACTCTCACCAACGACAGCAACAGTGAGCGGAGAAGAGGGTCCGTCCCCAGGTGAGCCCAGCCCAGCCCTGGGACCGACCCTGAGCCGAGGACCCACGGAAACCGGGAGACGGTAAGCGTGTGGTAGGCGTGTGGCAAGCGTGTGGCAAGCGGCTACGTTTTCCGGTCTTTGTTACACCGTGACAGAAAACTAACACACCTGGTCAGCGGCCAGGGGCATAAAGGGACCGTGAAACCGGCTGCATTCATTCTGAAATAGCGCTTATAAACTACCTATGTAGCATCAACAAACAACGGAGTTTATCTCAACTTCGAGAAAGAAACCCAAAACTTTATACACCTAGGAACAAAAGAGTGGTGTGCTCTGTGTCAGTTAAATTTCTCTAAGGATTCTGGCTAACGCCAAGGGTTTCTGACTCCCTGAAATCTGAAAGTCATACTGCATCGAATTCCTTCGGGTTTGTAGGCCCACTATAAACATCTCTAATTTTCTAGGAGGTTTTTAAAAAACAAGAGAAAACAAGGCATCGTCTGTCCTCGTGGCTGAATTGACGTCGCCATGAAACTTCGTTTGTGCAGTAAACTATCACAGTTAAAAGTGAGCGCTCCCATTCTTAAGAAAGGTCCAAATAGGCAAATCCAGAGACAGAAAGCAGGGTAGGGGCTGGCTCGTGCCAAGCCAGACACTGGGGAATGACTGCTAAAAGGTGTGGGGTTTCTTTTTGGGGTGAAGAGAATGTTCTAGAATAGATCATGGTGATAGCTGTAACTCTGCAAATACACCTCCTTAAGAGCCCACTAAGCTGTACACTCTAAAATGGTGAACTCCGTGGTTTGTGAACGACACGCCAAGGAGAAAGGACATGCGAGCGGCCCATACGGAGGAAAGTCAGCGCTTCCATGTAGCCGTCTCCCCAGACGGTGATGCTGTGCGGAGGGCTGGCGTCTGCTCGGTGACGGCAGACACCACGGAACAGCTGTCGTTTTTGGCGGTTTTTTTTTTGCATTGCATCTTCCAGGAAAATACTGGCCCAAATCCTCCTCTGGTAAGTGTGTGTGTTTTCAATGGGTTTTTGTTCATTTACATGTTTGCTTCATTGTTAAGACTTAAGGCAATTCTTACCTCGTTTTATAACAGCTAGCCCTTCCTTGCTGTGAATGACAGGGTAGGAAACTCACCAAAACGTTTTAAGGAGGAAGCAAGTGCAAGTCTTTGCAAGGACCCCACATCAGCATCTCAGATTTATTTAAATGCCAGGCCCAGCGCACCTGTGGGGGTGAGCACACGCCCCTCTGGTAACACAGTCGCATGAGCTCCGCCCCCAGGAGAACCCCCCGTGGGACACGCGGCCGCTATCCTGGATCGGGGCAGGATCTCCCAGAGAGAACAGGAGGGAGAAGAAAACACTTACATTCCCTACCACGACTGTAAGGAACGTGAGACAGATGAACCGAAAGTCAACATCTTTGAACAACTGTAACGAACGGGACGCGTCTCCCTCGTTCTGCTCACTTCAAACAGAGGATCTCTGTAACCGTGGATGCCAACCCCGGCGGGCCGTGTGGGCGTCACGCCTCGACTGTCCGTGCTGATCAGCGTCCCGTGCTCCGCGAGGCCGAGAGGTGGCTGCTTTGGCCAAGCCGTCGTCTCGCTGTGCCGCCCGGAGGCGCCCCGCGGATCAGATACTTCGGTAGTCGGAGCCCCGGGCGACGATGGCGGCGGCGTCCCACTCCACGGAGAAGAACGAGATAGTTCCGAAAAACCCAAATATCACCATGACCAGGAGTTGCCAGTGAAGGAGAAGGTAGTTACTGTAGAAAAATGCCACGGCTGCGCAAATGGACTGAGACCAAACACGACAAGTCAGAAACCGCACACGGATGGCACCCACCACCCTCGGCCCCCAGTCTCTCCGTGACTGGCGGCACCCCTGCTCCTCCCGCAGCCCGACGGGACTCCATCAGTCACCAGCTCCCAGACACGCACGTAAACCCCGCTGGGAGCTGCTAACAACCAGGTCAGCTATGATCTATCATTTCAAATAGTGTCCAAAGGGGCGCCGGGGCAGCTCAGTCCGACTTCAGCTCAGGTCATGATCTCACGGTTCATGGGTTCGAGCCCTGCGTCAGGCTCAGTGCTGACAGCTCAGAGCCTGGAGCCTGCTTCAGATTCTGTGTCTCTCTCTTCCTCTCCCCTTCCCCCACTCATTCTCTCTCTCTCAAAAATAAATAAAAACATTGAAAAGAAATTTTTAAAAAATAGGGCCCTGTGAGGTGCCGGGGTGGCTCAGTTCGGTGAGTGTCTGACTCTTGATTTCAGCTCAGGTCATGGCCCCAGGGTCGTGAGATCAAGCCCTGTGTCATGCTCTGCAGTGAGTGTGGAGCCTGCTTAAGATTCTCTCTCTCCCCCGCCTCTGCCCGGCTCTCTTGCGTATGCCCCCCTCAAAACAATAGTTTCTTGTGAGAAACTGAGTAATTAAACAACGTACTTACGCAGTCAGAAATACGCTTGTCTATGTTACGAAGGAACTCAGGTGTCTAAGGGAGCCTCTCGTCTGAGCGGAAAGCCCAGAGCGTAAAGTGGGGCGCCAGGGGGGCCCAGTCAGTTAAGCGTCCGACTTCGGCTCAGGCTGTGATCTCACGGTCTCAGAGTTCATGCCCCACGTTAGGCTCTGTGCTGACAGCTCAGAGCCTGGAATGTGCTTTGGATTCTGTGTCTCCCTCTCTCTGCCCCTCCCCTGCTCATGATCTGTCTCTCTTGCTCTTTTAAAACATTAAAAAAAAAAATTAAAGACCAGAGAGTTTAATCTCTCAAACAATCACTCTTCACTGCTTCCTAATTCCAACCAGAAATACTTGACAGACTGTCTGTGACTGTCATTTAAGAACCACTAGGAAAACAAAGCTACAAGCCCGAAACAGGACAGGAGCCCACGTGAGGCCACATGAAGAAGGGATTACCTGCACGAACTTGAAGACGGCGAAGGCCGGCGCGCTGTCCTCCGCGTAGAGAAACCCGAGGATGCTAAGCAGCTGGGTGTTGAAGCAGCTGTCCCCGAGCCCCAGCAGGAAGCTGCAGAGGATGGCGACCTCTTTGCTGCGCACAAGGAAAAGGACTGAGAACGGGGTGCTAACAGCGCGCTAGAGCCGCCTCAAGTGTACAAGCCACTTCCCCCCGAGAGCAGTTCGCGTTCAAGTTCTGAACGCTGCGAGACAAGAGACGAGTCAACACTGGAGGCTACACAGCACGAATTCATGCTCGGACACACCCATCTCCAGCGTCTGGCAAACGCTGGTCAATGAACTCTCGGGGGGGCGAACACGGTGTCTGGGCAGGGCAGGCCCTGGATGGCGGATCTGGACATAACTGCCTACGTCCATAATGAACTTGAGCTGAGCGCAATACAGGAGGATCCTCAAAACTGACATAACCGATGTGAACGGGCCGGACAGCTACCCAGCTGGCCGATCACCCTTCTCCTCACCGCTCAGAAGGCAGACACATAAGATCACATCAGAGACTTATACGCGCTTTCATAGGTCAAGAGAAACATTTAGGTGGGTTGAAAGGTTAAAACCAACAATTCCAAAAATGACTTGGGATTCTCTCTATGGGCTCCTATTTTAACTAATTCCAGCTCCATTAACATTTGACAGATGACCTTATAAAGAGAGCAGACTTCCAGAAAATGATTAACTGCTCCAGTTTAAATAACTAGCCACCCAAGACCTGCCACCCTTCCTTGAATTACTAGAAAAATGACAGTCGTGGGGCGCCTGGCGGCTCAGGTGGGTAAGAGGCCGACTTCGGCTCAGGTCACAATCACAGGGTACGGGTCAGGCCCCCTCCCTGGGCTCTGTGCTGACAGCCTGGAGCCGGCTTCGGAGTCTGTGTCTCCCTCTCTGCTCCCCCACCTGCCCTCTATCTCTTTCTCAGAAATAAACATTAAAAAATAAGATAAGATAAAATGACGGTCACTATACCTGGGTTTGATGTAAGCAGAGCTATCAGTTCCCTCGACGGGGGCGATCGGGGCGTCCCCAGGCATGCTGAGGAATATCAGATAAAAAGCTACAAAATGCACCAGGACGCCCAACACCACAACTGGATTTCTGCCAAAACGATTATTTTTGCTCAGCAGGCCAAACAGGCTTCCACCTACAGAAGCAATGAAGCAGAGAACAAACAAACAAACCCAAGATCAAATGCATAAATCAAAGTTTTGAGTTTTTGAAAAAAAAATAAACAAAACAACAACCAACTTAATGAAGGGGGAAAGAAAGCACAAATGTTAAAAATAACCGTAGAAACAGAAGAAATTTTAAATATCAGAACCGACCTCTAGGTCAGTGGGGTAACGGGGAGATTTTCCGCCTGCCTAAAAAAATGGACCAAAAAAATACGGAGCAGTAATCTTGAAGGCGCAGGTATCAGGTGACCAAGGGTCGGTGAGCTGAGATGGGAAGCAGCGAAGGAGGTGAGCCCGGGTCTAGAAACCCACCACATCCTGAGCGGAGGAGACCGACCTCCGGGCCTGAGGACCCTGGCTACAGAGTTCCAGAACATGCTATCAAAAGGGAAAGCTGCCCGGAGGGACAACTCCAGAGACCTACAGAGGGTCCCCTGACTCTTCTGGTGCTGGTCAGCACATAATTCGGTAAGTGAGCAGAGGCCCGCAGAACCCCGTCCAGGAGGTTAGAGGTGTTAGCGCCCCGCCCTGGGCCTGGAGCAGTGCCTCCGCCCCTCAGCCCTCAGGAGGGAGGAATGATTAGCCCCTGTCTGAGCCCAGCGCTGGTCCCGGCCAACAAGCCTTTTTCACAGCAAGCCCTGAAAAATCCTACTGTTTCCAAGTCAATGACCCGCAGCGAAGAACGAAGCTGGAGACTAGTTACGGAACAGGCAGCACCGCACCAGGTTCCGTCCAGAGCTCAGAGGGGTCCCCACTGCTAACCAAGCAAAGCGGCATGAAAGCAGGACCCGTCACGAGGAGAGAACGCGGTCGGACGCGGAGTTATTTCATGACCCGCAACTCCAGTCCTTGTTACAAAACCCGGAGAACTGGAAACGCAAAGCGCACGCACATGTTCACGGCCGTGCTATCTGTAACGGCCAAAAAAGTGGAAACAACCCAAATGTCCATCACACGATGAATGGATAAATAAACCTGATCTGTCCATACAGTGAAATACCATCTAGTGAGGGGGAAAAAAAAGGATAGAATACTGATACGTGCTAGAATATGGAAGAATCCTGGAAACATTACACTAAATGAAAGAAGCCAGACCCAAGAGACCACACGTTCTAAGATTCCACTTATATGAGCGTCCGAAATCAGCAAGTGTATAGAGAAAGGGATTAGTGGCTGCCTGGGGAAGGGCGATGAAAATGTTCTAAAACTGGAGGGTAGTGAGGACCGCACACCTCTGTGAACATACTAGAAAACACTGCCCCAGACGCTTTAAGTGGAGGACGTATATGACATGTGAGTTAGATCTCAATAAAGTTGTAAAAACAAACAAAAAAACCAAAAACAAAAAACCACCCCAGAACGGTTACTAGGAGAGCAAACCCTGAAAACCTTCAGGAGAACGGCACTCCGCATGCTCACACAGCTAAATGCCTGGCACTGCTCCAGGTGTGGGCCACCAAGCAGGGAACAAAAGACACCCAAGTCCGCTCTCTCCGCAGTGTGGTCCCCGTCGGACATTCTAAAGGTCCTCTGTTTTTTTATTGTCTGTCTTCTTCCCCAAGGCCCTAAGCTTCATGTGGACAGGAAGTCTTTATTCCTACAGTGGACGCACAGGAAGTGAGCTGATGATGCGGGAAGTCCCTCGTACGTGACAACATCCCAAGCGCGGGTGAAGGTCTCAAGGGGCTTGGCGAACAAGCAAGAGCCGCACTTGTGACGGGCCCCCGGGGAGCTGGAGGGAAGCATCCAGTCACTACTCTGCGTTCCTGAAACTAACATTACTGGATGTTAACTAACTGGAATTTGACTAAGAACATACCTAAAGAAAGGAATACCTAGTGCGACCCAGAAAACCACACAGTGGTCTCTGCCCTGTCACCCCTTCCTCCCCGCTTCCTGGCACCGAGCTCCTGGGGCCCCGTGGCTTTCCTGTGTGGCAGGCGTGTCTTTCCTCTGCGCTCCCTTGGAAGTCCCTTTGGACTGGACCAGACCTTACTCGAACGAGAGGATTCTTCAGGGGGGTCAGGGGTGGTGGGGCTGGCTTCCGGATGCGGCCGGTTGCCAGAAGGACCAAGACTTGATTGGAGGGTTGGAATTTTCAGGGCCAGCCCCCAAGCTCAGAGCAGGCGAGGGGTGCTGGAGACCCAGTTCAATTGCCATTGGCAATGATCTCATCAATCCTCCTCCCTAAGGAAATGTCCATAAAATCCCTCAACAGGGGCGCTTGAGTAGCTCCAGTCGGTTGAGCGTCCACCTTTGGCTCAGATCACGATCTCGAGGTCTGTGAGTTCAAGCCCTGCATCGGGCTCTGTGCTGACAGCTCGGAGCCTGGAGCCTGCTTAGGATTCTGTGTCTCCCTCGCTCTCTTGCACCTCCCCTGCTCGTGCTTTCTGTCTCTCAAATGAAGAAATTAAAAAAAAATTAAAATAAACCCAAAAAACAAAAAACAACCCTCAACAACAGGTTTGGGAAAGCTACCCCGGTTGGTGGACATACCCACATGCTGGGGGGGAGGGGGTGATACGCCCTGACTCCACGGGGACCATGGTTCCCAGGCTCAGGACCCTTCTGGCCTTTGCTCCATGAGTCTCCTCATCCGCCTGTTCATTTCTACCCTTTATAATAAGCTTTAGTAGCAAGTACAGCGTTTTCCCAGGGGCTCATGGGAACCTCCAAACTCACAGCCAAGTCCCCCAGAAGTGCAGGAAGGTGGCCCGGAGACCTGGGACCTACAAGTGGCATCTGCAGTGAGGGCATCTCTGTGGGATGGAGCCCTTGGACGTGTGGAGTCTGATGCAAACTCCAGTCCTTAAAGACTTGGGGAGAGATGATATACGTTTTCCTATGTACAGTTTTGTCCGCAAATCACATAGCAAACGTCTTACCTTAGGTCAATGATATAAAAACAAGGACATACCCATGTGAGTAAAAATAAGCACGGAAATGAAACTCGGGGACAGAGAGGCAAACAAGCACACGTACAGTATCTATGACGACGACAACAAACTGATGTCATGCAAACCCCCCCCCGCATTTTTAAACCAACCTAAAATTTCTCCAATGCCAATGAAAATGCCAGAAAGTCCAATGAGGCTTTTCTCTTCTGTTCCAAATTTATTTACAGCACCAATACATGTTCCATAGACACCGGAGAAGAAAGTCAATTCCAGACCTTTAGAGGAAAAGAAAATCAGATTCCATTACACATCCTCAGCCTCCGTCTCCTGGTTTTTCTCTGGGGCTGACAGCATTTGAGCTACGTATGGACACAGTAAGTTAGCTCGGGCGGACAGCGTACTCCCCCCGAGCTTGATGCCACAGGGCTGATGAAACGGAATAAGCCACAAGATGGCAGTTGACACGTATTTCACATAAAAAGTACGCAGCTCAATAAGCCAAGACGGCACGACCGAGGACGGTATGCGCAGCATGCACCTAAGTCTGTAATCGTGATTTCTAAAGTGCTTGTTCCTCTTCTTAAACAGCTTCCCAAGGTTAACAGGGACGTAGGTTTAGAAAACCAAAACATACTATCCACCTTTGCTTAAAGGCACAATGGTTTAATTAAACTCTTTTCCCCAGAAAAAGAAGTTTTAAAAAGGAGGGTAAAAATTGCAGCCCAATGCGGAGCTTAAGCCATGAACTGCGAGACCACGACCTGACCCGAAGTTAGACGCTCAGCGGACGGAGCCCCAGGCGCCTCAGTCGCATTTTTAAAAAGGAAACGGGTTTCCTCCTTCTTAAGACCTCAGAGTGCGCCATCTACTACCGGGAGTGAGCCACAGAGCTCATTCCATGTCTCTAGAAAGTGTACGAATCTACACAAAGTGACAAGGATTCGCCCGTGGTTATTTCCTGCGGTGCTCCATTTTGCCCTGAAATCACTGGCTGGGATGAACCAGTGTTCAACTGTGGTGTAGAATTATCCCACAGCCAATCTGGGCTGACCCTGTGATGTGATTTCACCAGTGGGCTCGTGCCAGGCCTAAGCTTTAAGAAAGTTCTGGTGCAGGGGCGCCCGGGTGGCTCAGTGGGCTAAGCGTCCGACTTCGGCTCAGGTCATGATCTCACGGTTCGTGGATTCGAGCCGTGTGTCGGGCTCTGTGCTGACAGCTCAGAGCATGGAGCCTGCTTCGGATTCTGTGTCTCCCTTTCTTTAAGTCCGTCCCCCCCCCCCAAATAAACAAAAACATTAAAAAAAGAAAGACCATCAGCAGAACCACTCAGCTGAGCCCCGTCAGCGCTCAGAGGAGGAACAAGACAGTGGCTGTTTCCGGTCCTCATGTCCTGAAGCAGCGACGGGAAACCCAAGCCCGACATTCACGCCGTTACCTGTATACGCAGTGGTAACACTGAGGAGGAGCATCTCCCTGGTGACACACAACTTAAGAGACTTTCCTGTAAGAAAGAAAACAATTGAGGAGTACTTAGATTTTACTCAAACAAAAATCTAAACCATTTACTCAACCCAAACAGCCCCGCGTCGGGCTCTGTGCTGACAGCTAGCTCAGAGCCTGGAGCCTGTCTTCAGATTCTGTGTCTCTCTGACCCTCCCCTGCTCACACTGTCTCTCTCTCTCAAAAATAAATAAAAACATTTAAAAAGAAAAAGTCATTGTTTTAGGGGCGCCTGAGTGGGTTTAGTTGGTTAAGCGTCCGACTTCAGCTCAGGTCATGATCTCACGGTTCATGGGTTCGAGCCCCGCATCAGGCTCTGTGCTGACAGCTCAGAGCCTGGAGCCTGTTTTCGGATTTTGTGTTTCCATCTCTCTGCCCCTCCCCCGCTCACACTGTCTCGTCTCTCAAAAAATGAACAAACATTAAAAAAGAAGAAAAAAGTTAATTGTTTTGAAACTTCATACTGATTGCGTATTTTTTCTGGAAATACAGGCAAACGGTGAAACGTCTCACTGCATTTAGTCTCACCATATTTCAGTGAAATTAGAGAACAGAGTACCCTCTTCTGCATATGGTGAAATTCAGGACAGTGCATTGTTTCTTGTGTAACTTTTGTAACCAGCTGTTGAGTGAGAACTGTAATCTGGATCAGCTGTTCATTTAAGACATTAGGTCATTGACCTTAAATTATGAAATGTGAGCAGGTTCAAAAATACAGCTAAAATACACAGTCTGTGTGGGGTGCCCGGGTGGCACAGTCAGTTAAGCATCTGACTCCTGGTTTCATCTGCAGTCATGGTCTCACTCTGTGAGTCTGAGCCCTGCATTCAGCTCCGTGCTGGCACCTGGGATTCTCTGTCTCTCTCTGTGCCCCTCTCCCATTTTTTTTCTGTCTGTCTGTCTGTCTCTCAAAATAACTAAAATTTAAAAAATACAGTGTGTGGACATGAATTTTCCATTGCAGATTTCAGCTGCATTGAACAGCAGGAAAAGAGACATTAAAGTGTTCATAAGCAAACACGAAGAACTGAAGCTTCAGTCCTCAGATGCAGGGAACTGAGAACCACAGGAAGTGGTGTGGAATCGGAGGAAATATTTGCAAATCACATTTATGAGATTTCTTTATGGAATATGTAAAGAGTTCTTACAACTCAATAATAATAAAAAGACAATCCAATTAAAACATAGGGAAAGGACTTGAGTAGACGTTCTCCAGAGACGTGATGCAAATGACTTTGCAAGCATGTGAAAATATGCTCCACGTTCTTAGCCATTGGGGAAATGCAAAGCAAAACCACGAGACGCCACTTTGCACCCACTGGGACAGCTCTAATCAGAAAGACAGATAATGGGGCGCCTGGGTGGCTCCGTCAGTTGAGTGTACGGCTTTGGCTCAGGTCATAATCTCACAGTCTGTGAGCTCGAGCCCCGAGTCGGGCTCTGTGCTGACCGCTAGAGCCTGGAGCCTGCTTCGGATTCTATCTCCCTCTCTCTGTGCCCCTCCCCTGCTTGCACTCTCTCTCTCTCTCTCAAAAATAAATGAACATTAAAAAAAAGAAAGATAATAACTCAAGGACGAGCAGAAACTAGAACCCTCAGACACGGCTGGTGGGAGCGCAAAATGGTGCAGCCGCTGGGGAAAACATCTGGTGGTTCCTCCAAAGGCTGAACACAGTGATCCCGGGAGCCAGCAATCCAACTACCACCAGGTACGGACACAGACAGGTGCAGACGAACGTCCGCGCAAAAACCTGGACATGAATGTTCACGACAGCATTATTCATGCCACCCACAAAGTACAAACAACAGCCCATTGTTTCTAACGCGCTTTAACGTGGGTGAGACTCAACACCACGGCGCTAAGGAAGGGACCCACGTCACGAGAGAGTGCATACAGCACGATTCTATTCCTCCGACGTAATGTCCAGGACAGGCAAAGCTAGAGACGGAAAGCGGATTAATGGTGGCCTGGGGTGGGGGGAGCGGGGAGGAAAAGGAAGTGACTGCTAACAGGTACAGAAATCCCTTCTGGGTGAAGAACAGGCTCTGTGACTGACCGTGCTGAAAGGTGCCCAACGCTGGGGATATACTACATACACCTTAGGCGGCCGATCTTACAGTATGTGAATTATATCTCAATAAAGCTATTCTATGAAGGGGAAAAAAAACCCACCACCTAACAGCTTAAGGGGTCTCCGTCCAGACTCCAAAAAAATTTTTAAAATAAAAACAGA
Organism: Helogale parvula; assembly: GCA_004023845.1. Taxonomy (NCBI): domain Eukaryota; kingdom Metazoa; phylum Chordata; class Mammalia; order Carnivora; family Herpestidae; genus Helogale; species Helogale parvula. Next base: position 38,060 of record PJEM01003827.1, read on the forward strand.
CTTTACTATACATATGTGTACATACATATATATACATATATACTATTTCTAAATTTGTTCTCATATAATAGAGCAAATAGTTCCTAACAGGCATCAAGATCATTTTAATGGCTAGGATAATCTGTTGTAGGGGCGCCCAGGTGGCTCAGTCGGTCGAGCGTCTGACTTTGGCTCAGGTCATAATCTCGCAGTTCATGAGTTCAAGCCCCGTGTTGGGCTCTGTGCTGACAGCTCAGAGCCTGAAGCCTGTTTCAGATTCTGTGTCTCCCTCTCTCTCTGCCCCTCCCCGGCTCACACTCTGTCTCTCAAAAATAAAATAAATAAATCTTTAAAAAATTTTTTTAAAAAAGGATAGTCTGTTGTACAGATGTACTGATACCTTATAGTTGAACATTTAAATCGCATTCAGTTTCTCACGAATATAAACATCTTAGCAATTAAATCTTAACAAATATATGTAGTTATCTGAGGATAATCCTATTCGCGGAATTGCTGGGATACAGGTACAGAGGTTTCTAAGGCTCCTGATACTTGGGACAACTGCTCTTCAGAAAATAATACAAGGGGCGCCTGGTGGCTCGGTCGGCTGAGCGTCCGGCTTCGGCTCAGGTCATGATCCTGTGGTTCGCGGGTTTGAGCCCCGCGTCAGGTTCTGTGCTGACAGCCAGCTCAGAGCCTGGGGCCTGTCTTCAGATTCGGTGTCTCCCTCTCTCTCTGACCCTCTTCTTCTCAAGCTGTCTCTCTCTCTCTCTCTCAAAAATAAATAAAACATAAAAAAAATTTTTTTAAAGAAAATAATATGAATATATGTTCCAATCAGCAGCCTGGTCCTTAATGCATGTTAAGTACTCACTGTCCATAATAGGTACAATGATTCTTGATATCTTTTAAAGTTTGATGGAACACTTTTAAATCCGCATTTCTTATACTTAAGCAAATATGTTCCCTGCCATTTTAATTCTGTTAGGCTGTTCTGACAGGCTGAAGTTTTACACTTTAAGCAACGAAGGGCATTCTTTCCCTTACTGTCTGAGTGGCCGTTGAAAAGGCACTGCTCTACCCAGTTTCTTTACTTACTTTTATAGTTTCATCTTTACATTGAACTCACCTGGAATGCTAGAAGATGTGAGGCTTGAGTCTATATTTTTCTACACTGTCTGCTCCCTAACTTGGCTTAGTTAAGAGTCTCTTCTATTGTATTGTATTGTGGACGTGGCCCTGATTCTAGACTCCAGTTCTACCACTCTTTCTATTCCAAAGTTTTCAAATGAATTCACAGTAGATTTTAACATTTATTAGGGAAAGCCCTTTTTATTTATTTATTTTTTTTTTACTTTTAGAGAGAAGGAAGAGCACGAGTGGGAAAGAGGGGAGAGGAAGGAGGGAGAGAATCTTAAATAGGCTCCATGCTCACCATGGAGCCCAACATGAGGCTCGATCCCACTGACCCTGGGATCATGACCTGAGCCCAAATCAAGAGCTGGACGCTCAACTGACTGAGCCACCCAAGTGCCCATTAAATCCTTTTTAAAAATTCCCTTGGCTCTTCTCAGACATTTACGCTTCCAGATAGACTTGTTTCTCCTCAAGACCAAGAAATAAATTTTTAAAAATTTCAGTGACATTTTCTAGAATCCCATCAGACATATACATTCAGTTGAGGAACGTAGTGCCTTTTAGATAAACAGAACCCTTTTCTGTGCCACATTCATCACAGGATCCACTGAAGGAATCTGACGAGCAAATAACAGATGACAGACGACCTGAAGCCTGGACACCTTCTGCCCTTCTGGGTTCTCTTTGGCTTCCGCGCTACCTCGTGACCTCGCGTCGCTCCCCACGGCCCAGGAACCAGCCCCTAAAACCGCCTGCCCTGCAGCACCTGATACCTCTTTCTGGCTGCCCCTCCTTTCTCTCCAAACCAGACGGCACCGCACCCCACCACGCCTGCACCGTGCTCAGCAGCCGTCGAGCTCCATGAGACCCTGCGGCCCCGTGTCAGCACCTCCGTTCACGGAGAGGCCGAGGCAGAGTCTGCGAGTCCGGGAGGTACACCGTGACTCTGGTGTCGGCAGGCAGGCAGGGAGAGAGGGCTGCACCAAGCCTCACCCAAGGCTGAGCGGACCATCCTGTAAGCCTGAAGATCATCAACGTCCCTTCGCGGGGACTCTGTGGCTCGCCAAGGCCAGCCGACGGGGCTCCCGGGCCCTGGACCAGGAGCACGGAGTGTCTGTGAAAGGGCTCACGAAGGATAGTAAATGGGGCCCGGTTGTGATTTCTGTGCGTTTAGCTTGAGTCCTTTCCCCTCCGGCCCCTCTGATCAATGGTGGCACTCATGACGAGTTTCTAGGTCTGCAAAGCTGAGAGCCAGACCTCTGACTGCTGTGACCCCACCCATCCTGCTGGGAGACAGGCAGGCTGGATCCTTTGTAATTATAATGGAGGGCCCTGTTGTAATTACGAATGCATTCCCGGAATGCAAGAAGTACATGTAATAAAAGCCTGATTAAGTGGCCTTAACGATAATATGCTACATATTCAGCGCTCAGAATGCCACGACTCACCAGTCCCTTCTAGAAAAGGAGACTTCCGGGATTGCTGGCTAAAAGTTGGTTCCTTTGCATCACCTGACTTAGGCTGTGGCTGATTAGATCAAGATTTGCACTCTGGCCCGAGGCGACCAGTAGGCTGGGAACAAGCACCGGAGAGCAGGAGGCCCAGAGCAGGAGGCCCAGCGTCCCGACTGAAACAGCTTGGCTCCCAAAGGCTGCTGCCTACCAGACGGCGTCAGATTCTCCCCGTGGGAGACAAAGAGGCTGCGGGAGCTACAAGCAGAGGCAAAGAGCTGGCCGGTATCAGGCCTTGAACCGGCCCATATTGGGCCATATTAGAACCGGAGGCCACGTCTGCCGGTTTCTGAAGGAACCACAAGATGCCGTTATGGGAATCACAGTTTGGGCTCCGATCTCAGCTCAGCCACCTCCTAGCTACTTGACCTGGGATAAATCATTTCTCTGAGCCTCAATTTTCTCTCCTCTAAAATGGAGAGGATGACAGGTGTGTGTTCCACGATATGGAACTGTCGTGAGGGTAACACGACAGGGACGCGTAGGGAGGCTTGTCCGGGAAGGGCCCTCAGCGGAGGAGACTCAGTTCTGAGGGGATGGTCCGCGCATCCTCACCTCCGGGTGTAGAGCTCCGGCCCCCAAAGTCTCTGCCCTCCCCGCGCCTCCCCTGCGCCTGGCCACCCTGCACACCCCCCCACACCCCCCCAGTTCCAGAGCCGCTGGCTGGGAAGACACGCGTCCTTTGGGCTGGCACAGCTGGAGAAGCGAAAACACTGGGGGACCGTCAATGCAGAGGTACCAGGGGGAGGGGGAAAGACGAACGTCGCAGTTGCCCCCGACCAGCTCTTGCGTTTCAGACACAGAAAATACTTACTAAACGCGTCTACTGCCTTTGCCATGGTGTTCTGGGCAGAGCTGAAAACATAAAAACAAGACATCAGTGATTTCCCCTGAAAAGAGAACCAGAGTGAGATCACCTTCTCACTGACATTTGTCAGAACGCCAACCTCGAGAGGTCTGGCAAATACTTCCATTGCTGCAGGAGCCGGGACCCCTGTCCTCGCTTCAGGGTGGGGGGAGGGGGAAGGTGTCTGAATACAATCCCCTCACACTAAGTCTATGGCTCACACATCCACACACGTCCCCTCAGAAAGGATACCTTGGGCAGGACAGAAATTCCCCCCCCACCTACTATTTTCATACTGCGAAAACAATTTGTAAAACTTCAATTTCCCTCCGCTCTACTCATTATTTTTTTAATGTTTGTTTTTGAGAGACAGACAGGCAGACAGAGCATGAGCAGAGGAGGGGCAGAGAGAGAGGGAGACGTAGAATCCGAAGTAGGCTCCAGGCTCTGAGCTGTCAGCACAGAGCCCGACACAGGGCTCAAACCCACGAACTATGAGATCATGACCTGAGCCGAAGCCGGACGCCCAACCAACTGAGCCACCTGTGCGCCCCCACTCTGACTACTTTAAAACTAAGTTCTTCAGTGTTAGAACTCTTCAAAAGCAAAAAAATAAACTAAACATAAAAATAAACGATAAAAACGTGGGCTCCAGAGTTCGCATCGGGCTCCGCCATTTATTAGTGGTCTGGTTTTAAACAAGTTACTTCATGCCTGAGTTTCACTTTCCCATTTATAAAACAGGGGCACTACCACTTAACTGTTATAATTAAACGAGATCAGATAGTTCAAGTGTAGTTGTTTAGTACGATGATGGTAAAGATACTTTTAAGAAATTACATAACTTACTCTGCCAGCCAGTAGGGTAATACCTACTTCTGGCATCTAAAAAAAAAGTTTTTTAATGTTTGTTTATTTTTGAGAGAGAGAAAAAGAGAGAGAGGGCTCAGGCTAGGGAGGGCCAGAGAGAGAGAAACCCAGAATCGGAAGCAGCTCTAAGCTCTGAGCTGCTAGCACAGAGCCCGACTCGGGGCTCGAACTCACAGACTGAGATCATGACTTTAGCAGAAGTCGGACGCTTAACTGAGTCACCCAGGTGCCCCATACTTCCCTGGTACCTATAAACAACATTATTTTTAAGTCTTTATTTATCTCTTTTAAGAGAAAGAACAAGTGTGAGCAGGGGAGGGGCAGAAAGAAAGGGAGGGAGCGAGAATCACAAGCAGGCTCCGCACAGGCGGCGCAGAACCCGATGCAGGGCTCAAACCCACGATCAGGACCTGAGTTGAAGTCGAACTGAGCCATAAATAGCATTTACAAAAAAGAAAAAAAGAAGAAACCTCATGGAGATCAGGTTGACTTACATACATAAATTACTGATACAAAAAAGGTAGTCTAACCCCAGGAAAGCCTTTTTCCTCATCATCAAACCGCGTGCCCTGCCTGGAGGCAAATCCTCTTCAGATTCCCCAGAACTGATAGTTCTGGTAGGTGGATAGGCTTGGATGCAGGATTTTAGTAGGTTACATTCCAGGCCCCGAATAAGCAGGAACGAAGTTACAGACTCTCCCGCCTGTTAAAATACAATCCTGCCAGCCAGCACTCGGGGGCAAAGCGATGACGTATTAACGGAAGCCATTTCTAGTAGAATTCTGAAATAAGACGAGCCAGGTCCTACAAGGACGGAGTGAGGTCACTGCTAACCCCTCTCAGACCCTCCCACACCTTCCCATCGCATGCCCAGCCTACTTCTTTAAGGTCCTGACTTTCAAGGGCGGCAGAATGGGTCACCCCAAAACATGCCGCTTCGGTATACTGAGTATGTCGAGTGGTAGGCACCAGAAACACAGCGCATGTGGGGACGGGCTCTCTCGAAACTCCCATCTGCCGAAGACAGATCCTCCAGAAGGAGCCCAACTGTCATAAAGCACCTCTGGAAGCTTCGTCACACAGGGAAGAGGGACTCTTGTCACAAGAGGGGAGACCTGACATCGACAGCTTGTCACAAACGGTCATATCTCCCATCTAGTCTTGCAAGGATCTGCTCATCCTTCCGAAAAAGCATGTACTCTCCCCCGAGAGGCCTCTGTCCCCCCCCCCCTTTCCCTATTTAGATGTATTTAGAGCCTAAATTCTAAGCCAACCTGGGAAAATACCCATTTTCCCCTGCGTTTTCCTCATGTATACACGAGGCACACATGTTAAGAAGCCTGTTTTTTCTCGTGAATCTTTTATTACAGGATCGTAGCTAAGAACACAGGAGAGTGGAGGGAAAATGACTTTTCGTCCCTACAACTTAAATGTTACCTTCTCAGCCTTCCCTGGCAACTCCGTCTATAATTTTACACGTATGTCGTATAAACTGCACACATGTAACTATCATGTCCTAGAATTGCAAGGCATCCCCGCCCCCCCACCTCCAGCCCATACCTCTATACCCTCCTAGTTTAGGTTTCTGTTTCCTAATACTGGATTGCTAAGAGATACGGGGTTCTTTGGGGGAGGGTGATAAAAACGTTCTAACGTTGGTTGTGATGATGAACCTTTTGTGAATACACTAAAAGTCACTGAAAACTGTATACAGTTGGAATGGGTAAAGTGCACAGCAAGTGAATTGTATCTCAATAAAAACTAGTCTTTTAAAAAATCCAGTCTGTCTTCTCTCTCACCCACTAGAAAGTAAGCTCCCTGAATGCACGAACATCTCTCTCTCCGTTGGAAATGCTTTCCAAACAATGCCGGAAACGTAAGATGTAAGAGATACTCAAGTACAGAGGGGAGTGGGGGAGGGAAGGAGGGAGGAGAAGCTACTGTCCAGGAAGAGAATCCTAGAGCTCACCCGGCCGGTGTCCTCAGACACGCAAACCGAGCAGATGAGGACAACTGAGGCAGACGACGCCTCGCCGCCTTGCTGCGTCCTCAGATCATCTTCTGTGGGGCCTCTAAGTGGAATCTTTTAAAATCAGATCCCATTTTTTCCTTCAATGACTCCTTTTATTTTTTTATAAAAAAATTTTTTTTTTAGGTTTATTTATTTATCTTGAGAGAGAGCACAAGCAGGGGAGGGGCAGAGAGAGGGAGAGAAAGAGAATTCCAAGCAGGCTCTGCGCTGTCCGTGGGGAGCCCAAGGCGGAGCTCGAACTCTCAAACCTTGAGATCAGGACCTGAGCTGAAGTTGGATGCTTAACCGACGGAGCCCCCCAGGCGTCCCTCCTGCAGCGGCTTCAATCTCACCCAGAACCGAACCCCTGCCTGTGCAGGCGCTCCTACCTCCACACCCGCTCTGCCCAAGCCCCCTGGGCCTCCCTGCAGCGCTGGCACCCACCAGCCCTCTACCAGCCGGCCTGGATCTCCCTCCTCAGCAGTCTCGCTGCCGGGAGCCACCCGGCCCCCCACCCCTCCCCCTTTCCCTGCCTTCCCAGACTCCTTTGTGTGTGACATGCGTGTAGTCCACGCCCCTCTAAGATGAAGTCCCTCCAGACCAGGGGTTTCTGGGTCTTGTTCGCTGCCGGGTCGCGCAGGTTGGGACGGGGGCGGACAGAGAGTCTGTGCTGATACAGAATAGAGACGGGAAGCTGCCAGCTGGGGAGACGCTTCAGGAGGAGAAAACGCCGAAGAGGCCGGTCAGCATTCCTCGGTCCTGCGCCGCAGCAGGCCTACAGTCCTCTACGCGGGAGGTCTCTGGAAACAGGGAGCGGCCCGTTTGCACAGCACACACAGCTGACATTTGCTAAATGAACAGGTGTTCAACCTTCGCGGCATCTGTGCTGTTGACCTTCATGGACTCTCCGGCATCTATCCGTTTAAGCTTACAAAATGATATGTATGCATATATGCAACTCATATGATACATACATATCACAACGTATATAAATAGATACACACATAAACACACACGTCTTCACACCAAGGTCACGCCTCTCTTGTGTTTTAAACAGTGAGAGTTTGAACGCTTAATGAGCCCAGGACTGGAGAATTTTCGGCCTTTTTGGGATCAACAAGGCAGCACCAAGGCCCCGGCAAACGTGCTGTCGACACGCGAAGGGCGTCCGGCGGAGCCCTCGCCATTTCCCGCCTCACAAAGCAGCAGGCGCCCGGCACAGAGCTCCCGCCGCCCTTCCTGTGACGCGGCCGGCGCCTGCCGAGAACGCATCAGTGACGGTTAGTCGTGCTTGTAACTGAAATCCGCTCACGTTAACCTAGTTGGTAGAGAACCACGAGGCCATGCACTTGTTTTCCCACTTGGACCCTCTGGGAAAGACCACCGTGCAGGTCGGCGCAAAGCCCGGCACCCCGAGTAAGGGGAAGGGCGTGACCCACCGGCACCAGCGCTGCCACTCACGCGTGCGACACGAATGGGGGAACTTTAATACTGGACCAGAGAAACCGCAACTGAGAGCAGAGACTGCCTTCTCTTTAACTGCATAAGCCTGTAACTTTGCACATGAAAGGACATGGGAAGCTGCCTGAACTGAACAAGGAAACAGGCGCTGCGGAACGAGGGGTTTACTGACACTGTGCAGGGTCAGTGACTTGTCAGCCACCACCTGGGACCGGGCCCAGACCCCCTCTCGGCCTGCCCCCTCCCTCTCCTGCCGCTCCCTTCCTTCTCCTCTTCCCTCCTTATTCCCCAGAGCTACCTTTTATCTTTGTTCTCTTGGCATTAAAACTCTTTCCTCAGGGCACCCGGATGGCTCAATCAGTGCCGCCTTCGGCTCCTGATTTCAGGATCTCAGGGTCATGAGATCGAGCCTACTCAAAAAAACAAACCAAAAACGCCCCCCAAAAACAAAAAAACATATAAAAATAAAAATAAAAAACTTTCCTCATGTCTGCCGCAAGTTAGATTATCAGTTAGGACTATGAAAAGGTTAGTAATCCCGAAACTAGCTCTACTCAAAATACATTTTCTGAGTACCTGGGTGGCTTAGTCAGTTAGGTGTCTGACTTCGGCTCAGGTCATGATCTCACAGTTTGAGTTCGAGCCCCGCGTCAGGCTCTGTGCTGACAGCTCAGAACCTGGAGCCTGCTTCCGATTCTGTGTCTCCTCTCTCTGCCCCTCCCCCGTTTGCACTCTGTCTCTCTCTCTCTTAAAAATAAACATTTAAAAATTGTGTATATGTATGTGTGTATACACACACACACACACACACACACACACACACTTTCTTCAAACAAAAAGGAACACGCCAACGCCTTACTCGCGGACTTCCGGCTCCTGGTCCTCGGAAGACTCCTCCTCTCCCAAGACATTTGCGGCCTCCGGCTGCCGAATGAGAAAGAAGAGAACCGTCCCCACAAGGCTAATCACTGTCAGGGCGATAAACACGGTTCTTCGGTCGCTCTCTGGAGGGAAAAAAAAGAAGGAAGCAGAGGCACCAACTGCGCAAACAATTCCAGAGTCTGTATCGCGTGCAGAGGCGGTTTATGACCGTCCAGACACTTCCTCGTTACGTGCCTGTTTTACTGCATTAGTAAAAATCCCAAAGAACTAAACAGAACACCTCCAGCTTTGTCTTTCAGTTAAAGAAATACCAAGAAGCCGGGAGAAAACCAGAATTTTTTCAGTCCTACTCTTTAACCAAAGAACCGCACAAGAGTCTAACAAGTGACGGGTCTGCTCACTCGCAGCAGAAGCTTCTCTACCTGGAGCTGCTGCCTGAGGCGCGGGCCCCGCGCTAGAATCCCGGCTTAATATCACACAAGGGGAGAAGTTACGGAAAAGTAAAATCTGAGAGGACTTAAGGCAGCGAGGGCCCTGGAATGGTCTGAACAAAGCAGCAGTGGGTACTTTTGTGGACCTGTATCCTCTGAACATGTCCAAATAAGGCAAAGTGGAGAAAACAAACCTGAGATGTGCGTCTTCCCCTGCCAGGCAAAATAGATGTAGAGATTCCCGAAGAACAAGCTGGGGGAGGAAGAGGGAGGAGAGGATCTGGAGACTTATTTTTACATTTAGAGTTTTTAAAGCCACGTTTCCATTATTTGTTAAAAAGGGGAGGGGGCATCTATCTGCCTAGACCGTTTAAAAGTATCGACTCCACCTGGACCCTTTTTTGCAAACTGTCACTGACCCAGAGGGAATTCAGTCTCCTCCCACGTGACAGAAACCTGATTCAGAACCACCCTTCAAAGACTTGACTCGGTCTGAAACATGTGATTGACTGGCACTCTGGAAATGACTACTTGGAAACAAAGTTATGCTACTTCTCAAATCTTGTGTTTTAAAGAATCTCCAGAAAAAAAAGTTCCATGATTTAGTTACCTGCATCTAATAGGTACTTTATTTAGCGTATTTTCCTTTCACTTACGCTCCAGTTTCTTAACACACACCCCATCCCACTAAACATCTGTGTTTGTGAAACCTGACCAACACCGCAATTTGGGGCAACATCCGTGAGGGCGAATCCTCAGGACAGAGTCCATCACAGAAGGACCGTTTGGCTTTTTACTTGAGAAATACAGAAGACGCTGTATATTGCTCAGTGGTGATATAATTGGTCTCACAATTGAATTTTTTAAATAAAATTTATTTTTCAGTAATCTCTACACCCATGTGACTCGAACTCATGACCCTACGATCAAGAGGTGCACACTCTATCAACTGAGCCCGCTAGGCGCCCCTCACTTCTAAATTTTAATATACTTGGTTAGGAGCTATCAGGTCCAGCTCAGTGGGAAGGCCATGGTCTTTGGAATCCAGATAAGGATGGTTTAAATCAGATCAGTTCTGCACTTCGAAGACTGTTTTCTCATCTGTAGAACAAAGATAATACTTTCTGGTTTCATGAGTTGGTGAGGATTACCGAAATTTAATAATGAAGCCAGCAGTCCCTGCCTGAAATAGAGCAGGTGCCAAATACATTACGGTTAATACTATTTTCTATTTACCAATCATGAGTTCCAGTGAGGTGGGTCCATGCGTTTTATGTAATTCCAGGCATTTTTAAATCTGTGTCATATGTAGCTAAGAACTTAAGTCATGTAACGCGGAAGATCTGAATTTTCAATACAATAGAGATCTAAAAGATGGTGTGACAAAATAATTGAAGGAAAGATTAAGCTCCAGAAGGATCATTACCTAGATTGTAAGAGTGCCCAGAAAATTCCACTGTTTCTCCCAATAGTGTGCTCATCTGAATTTATCGTCAGACAATTTCCTTGTGCTGTCCAAAGCACTAAAAGTCAAACCAAACGGTTATCAAGAGAATGAAATCACTTAGCTTTCCATACTGAACACATGAGACTCTTAGATAAATCCCAGAGGACAGAGAAAATAAGCTTCGAGATGCTTACCGGCAGCCGCAATCCCAATGAAGACAGAGGCTGTGTAGAAGGACCATGTGAAAGGCTGGATAAAAACGGCAATGTACATGCTAAAATATAACAGGTCAACGTATTACAGTCACACAAGACCTTAAGTAGAATGCCAATTATGCCTTCTAGGAGTCAAGTTTGAGAATTCGCTTTTTCTTTTAATTCAACCTATAAAGGACTTCTCCAGTGTTGGAGGGGAAACGGGACAAATATGACCTACTCACTTCTTGTGTTTTGTTTTTTTTTTTTGAGACAGAGAGGAAGAGAAAGAGGGAGAGAATGTGAGCAGGGGAAGGGCAGAGAGAGAGAGAGGGAGACACAGAGTCTGAAGACAGGCTCCAGGCTCTGAGCTAGTTGTCAGCGTAGAGCCTGATGCGTGGCTCAAACCCACGAACCCGAGACATCATGACCTGAGCTGAAGTCGGAGGCTTCACCGACTGAGCCACCCAGGCGCCCGTGACCTACTCGCTTCTAAATTTCAAGTTTGTAAGATCAGACCCTTGAGCAAAGGTTTGCAATCGGCCTTTGCCAATAGCTTAGCACATGCTGGGACTGTAGTTCTAGAACCCAGAAAAAAAAGCTTGGCTATTTGAAGTCCCGTTAATCAACTTGATATAAAACAAAATCACTTCATGGGAAGTTCTTTTCAACTCTCACAGAAAGAGATTTTTGGATACTATTTTTATCGATAGTGAAACAAAAGTCAATACGTATACGTCCCATGCCATGAAAAGAACGTGGTATCCCCCTGGGCATCAAGGGGAGATCCAAATCCCTAAACACTGCCTGTGTTCTAGTCAGTCTAAGTTGGTGGATTCTTTTTTTTCTTTTAAGTAATCTCTACACCTAACGTGCGGCCTGAACTCGCAACCCCGAGATCAAGAGTTGCACGTCCACCGAATAAGCCAGCCAGATGCCCTCAATTTGACAGATTCTTTTCAAATATTACCCTCCTAGGAAAGGTGCTGAGGGTGTTTGGATTAAATGAAAAAAAAATCATCCTACTCACCTGTAAAATAAACCACTTGCAAACATAGAGAGCTGAGGTCCCACGATGGCCACCACCGACGGGGTAATCAGATTTGAAGCTGAGAACACTCCATAAATAATCGCCATGCTGTACACAGAACACGTAAAAGGAAAAAAACAAAACCCTTTGAATCACTGCCTCAAAAATGCACTTTTTCAAATCTACTTAAAGTGTATAGATGTTTTTTGCCTTCAGCATTCATTTCTTTGGTCAGAACGAATAACATTTCTATCACTAAGCTGAATCTCATAATAAAGTGTTCACTTACACAAAATTAGGAAGTCTCATCAAATTTCTCTTTGAATCAGCTTGCCCTGGACGGTATGTTTTTAATGCACTGGTAAATTATAACAAAAGCTAGCAGCGTGCCAAGTTTTTATAGATGTTTTCTTTATTAAACCTGACAGCTCTGGGAAGACAGTATTAGCACTACCCTCGTTTTACGGAAAAAAAACCTGAAACGCCAGGGAGTGACGTTATTTGCCAAAAGTCCAGCTGGATCTAGCTGATGAGTGGTGGCCCCAGGACCCCGTCCCTGGAAAGCTCATTCCAGAGGCCCCAGTCAGCCAGTCTGCTCTATCAACTTAGCTTACAACTCCTGGCAACTGCATAAAATTTCACTGTTATATAAATAGGAAGCACAGACTTACCACCTGCTTAAAGTAGAACTTACTTAACTCAATCTCACTTGAACATCATTCAGCTACCAGAGACCCAGCCCTGGCACGCCTGTCTTGCAGCAAAGTACGACTGAAACCATTCTGAGTCCTGAATTCACTGACGAGCCTCTCTGTATAAACCCAAAGTAAATTATTCTTTGGCTTCCACGAACCTCCCAAAGAGCAAACATTCCTGGAACGCACACCAAGACACACCTCCACAAAAAAACCGCGGGATTACAAATCCCTTAGAAAACGGACATTAACACCGCTTTAGTCTCAAATATCACAAAGATCAGTTTGGGACAGAAAATAAAGAATCACACAAGAAGACCTGGGGGGGGTAAGGGGGTGCTGAGAGTTAATTACAGAGAAATTAAGAAACCCGTATGTGTTTATATCCGTACATGTTACATTTCCCGCTTCGATCACAGTGAAGGCATTTCCATTTCATTTTCTTGTAAAATTGGGACAAAACACCTTAACAAAAACCTAAAAGCTCCTGATGTCGGCACGTTAATCATTATGCAATTACAAAAACAGGAGAACGAAATGTTTCAAGAGTCATGTAAAACATCCTCTGTTTCGGATGGAAAAGACATAATGACAATACTTGAGTGCGTGTTAAATGCTGGGCACCGTGCCAAGAGCTTTACCCGCATCATCTGGGCAAGGAGAGTGGGCTCACGGAAGGAACTTGCCTAACGTAATGCGGTGATTAGATCATGAAACCAGGATTTCAGACCTAGTACGGAATTCTAGCAGAAACCTAGATTCCTCACCTTCATTCTAGGACGCTCTCCCAAATAGCCCAGGTATGGAGAAAGAGCAATCACTACCGATTGGATTACAACGCGTTGGCCGGAGATTCTGATAAGATTCAAGGAACTGTAGTTCATCAAACAAAACCAATCTTACGGTACAATACCTGGTATAGCCACTGCCGTGGAAATCTGTGCTATTTAAGCTCCTGATGACCGTTTGCTGTGCGGAAGATAAAAGCTGATCAATGAAAACATTTTGCAGTCTCCCTCCCCATCCCCACCAAAGTTGTCTCCAAGAACTGAGAATGAAGTACTCAGTAAAATAAAAGGCAGGATGCTCAATGCTTGAATACTGAAAGTCAACTATGAGAGAAGAAAAAGGACTACAAAACAGGAAAAGGCAAACCGATGACAGGGAAGGGGGTGAAGATCAGCTCTGACTATGCCTTGGGTTGTCTGGGGGGGGGGGTTCCCCCCAATTCTCCCAGTACTAATGCAGACCGTAATACGGACAAGAAATAACAGGTTAACATACAAACCCCAAGTTGGATCAGAGGAAGAAGCCGTGCTGTTGAACACTCCATCCCTATACAGTATTAACAAGACCGGTCTGACACATCAAATTAAACTTAAGCATAGAAAACGAGGAAGGGTAGGGGAGGAAACAAAAGGTGCGACGTAAGCGCGCTGTCCGCGGTAATTAACGTTTATTATCATTTTTGGGACGCATTACGGTAGGCACTTCAAAGGAGGGAGACCAGATCCCGACTCACCGCCACATTTCCACAAGTTTGAAAGGCGGTGAACATAAACATAAAGGCAATCCCTAAAATAATAATGTTGAAAAGCTTTTTGGATTCCGGGGACATTTTGGCTCAACTCTGCCGGAGGTCAGCAGCGACCCGGGGCAGTCAGCTCTCCTCGGGGCGAAGCCACTGACAATCCTGGGGAAGGAAGTGAGACGGTGAGAAGAGCAGATGGATCCAGGAGCAAGGCTTGCCAGGCGGTCAACTTCAGTTCTTGGCTCAGAATCCCCGGCCGAGGGTGAAGTTCTCCAACGGGCAGTCAGGGCATTCCTAGGGTCCGATCCGAGCACGGGAGCTGAGCCCAACACCCGGAGAAGTGCCAACAGCGTCGCGGTTCAAGGTTGAGGGGCCCGCGAGGGGGATTAGGGGGGCCAAGGCCGAGGTGCAGCGGCCGGCGCGGCCCCGCCCGCCGGGCCCTGACTCACCGCGGGCCACGCGACCCGGTCACCTGACCGCAAGCCTCGGCGCCGCCCGCAGGGCCCCCTGGGAAATGTAGTCCTGCGCGGCCCGAGACGGGCTGGCGCCCCCTGAGGAGAGCGGGGCCGAGCCCGCGCGCCCCAGGGAAGGAGGGGCTACAAAGCGGAACCCAGCGGAGGAGTCGGGAACTGCCCGAGGGCGACGGAGTGGGGTCTGAGAAGGCTGGAGACAGCGGGGCAAACGGGGGCGGGGAGGATAAGTACCCCCTCTACCGAGGCGAGAACCTTCGGCGGAGGTCCGAGCAAAGAAGCTGCGTGGAGCTCGGATAGTGGCATGAAAAGGAGGCGGAGCCTAGAAGGAGAGTGCTTCCGGTCCCACCTGCGGGAGAGCGGCCGCACGGCCTCGCAGCCGGAAAGAGCGTTTCGCGGGCTTTCCAACTGCCCTCAAATTCCGCTCCCCCCTCCCGGCCACCGTGACTCCGCGCTTTTCGGCCCGCCCGCCGGGCTCTGCGCAGGCGCGCCGGGCAGGGGCGGGGCTCGTGGCCGCGGCGACGCGGGGCGGGGCGGGGCGAGCCAATCAGGGGATTCATTTCCGGGTGGCGTGGGCGCCATTTTGTGAGGAGGACTATAAATGGGCGCTGAGGGACCGCCCGCCCGCTCAGTTGTTTCTCTGCTGGCGCGGGCTCCGTCGGTGATTCGTTCGCGTCGCCCCGTCCGGCCTCTCCCAGCGTCCCCACGCGGGAGCCTCCTGCCAGCGGCGCGGCGTCCAGCCGGGCCCGTCTGAGGAAACCGCCGCCTCGGCCGAGCGCGCGGGCCCGCCCAGGGCGTTCGTTTGTCGGCGCGCAGTCGCGGCCCCCGGCCGACCCTCCAGGGCCATGAGTTACGGTCGCCCGCCTCCCGATGTGGAGGGCATGACCTCCCTCAAGGTGGACAACCTGACCTACCGCACGTCGCCCGACACCCTGAGGCGCGTGTTCGAGAAGTACGGGCGCGTCGGCGACGTGTACATCCCGCGGGACCGCTACACCAAGGAGTCCCGCGGCTTCGCCTTCGTCCGCTTCCACGACAAGCGCGACGCCGAGGACGCCATGGACGCCATGGACGGGGCCGTGCTGGACGGCCGCGAGCTGCGGGTGCAGATGGCGCGCTACGGCCGCCCCCCGGACTCGCACCACAGCCGCCGGGGCCCGCCGCCCCGCCGGTACGGGGGCGGCGGCTACGGCCGCCGGAGCCGCAGGTGAGCGCGGGCAGGGGAGGCGCGGGCGGGGGGCCCGGAGGGCCGCGGGACACGTGGCGGCGGCGGGGAAATGGCGGCCGGGCGGCGCGCTAATGGCGGCCGGGCGGGCGGGGCGCGCGGCCCGAGGCCCCGGCGGCCGCCCTGACGCCCCGCCCGCCCCGCAGCCCTCGGCGGCGCCGCCGCAGCCGCTCCCGGAGTCGCAGCCGCTCCCGGTCCCGCAGCCGCTCCCGCTACAGCCGCTCCAAGTCCCGCTCCCGCACCCGCTCGCGCTCGCGCTCCACCTCCAAGTCCAGGTCGGCGCGAAGATCCAAGTCCAAGTCCTCGTCGGTGTCCAGGTCGCGCTCGCGCTCGCGCTCCCGCTCCCGCTCCCGGAGTCCGCCGCCCGTGTCCAAGAGGGAGTCCAAGTCCAGGTCGCGCTCCAAGAGCCCCCCCAAGTCTCCCGAGGAGGAGGGCGCCGTGTCCTCTTAAGCAAAAGGTAACGTGCCGTGGGGAGCCGAGCCCCACGACCCGAACGCAGAGCTGGGGTTCGCGGAGGTAGAGAGGGGCGCTGCTGGGCGCGAGCTCGGCCGCGGGCGTGGAGCGGAACAGCGGGGTCTGCAGAGAGGCTGTGCGTGGAGCTTAGATAATAAATGGCTGTTTCTGAAACTGTTTTGAGACCTATTAATGAAAATGACTATTTCTTGCTGTTTTTATCCAACGTCTGCATTTTCCCCTTTAAAGCTGCGGTCTCCTGTTTGATAAAAGAATATTGGCCAGTATTGCAGATTTTAACTGATTTGGCTGATCCTCCAGGGACCAGTTTCTGTGGGCGTGTATTGGAGCAGGTTTGTCTTTAAATGTTAAAGATGCACTATCCTCTTAGCGAAAGCGATCAGTTCAACTATTGTTGTGCTGACTGGGACCTCGTGTTCTAGCGGATGTGGCAAACGAATTGCAAAAACGGAGCAATGAGCTTCTGGAGCCCCCAAAAAAAGTCCTCAGGTACTGCGCTGGGTGGGAAAGGATAGTGTGTCTTTAACTCTCCAATTGTTTGGTCCTGTTTTTTAAAAGGAAAGGGCCCTACGTAGCTCGAGACATTTAAAGCCTTTATTCTCGATTGCCAGATGTTTCGTTTGAAACTAAACGTTTATCGTAAAGTAGACTGATTTCCTGATTTCGAGTTTTGGTTTGGATACAGTCCTTTTATTTTTTCCCCCCTTTTTTCTTTTGTTGGTTTTTTTTTTTTTCCTTTTCCCCCCACCCCTCCCTTATTTTTTACCTTGGATGTTTGGCCAAGATTGCCTTAAACACAAATTTGTAAACGCGGATGGTTAGCCTTTGTGAAAATTTCCTAATCGGGCCTTTAAAACACCTGATAATGGCTGGGTGGAACCTTTCCGTAACCTACTTGTTTCACCAGAGCCTTAGTAAGTACATGCCTGAAACTGAAACCATGTGCACTTTCTCGGCCGCGTCCCCGCGATGGAAGGTAAACTGAACTTTTTTCTTTTCAAACCTAGATGTGTCGACAAGCAACATAATTAAAAGGAAGATTTGGGAGAAAAGGACCACATGCTCAGTCCATCGAAGAGTCCTTGGAACAAGCAACTGGCTATTGAAAAGGTTATTTTGTAACATTTTGTCTAACTTTTTACTTGTTTTAAGCTTTGCCTCAGGTGGCAAACTTCATTTTATGTGCCATTTTGTTGCTGTTATTCAAATTTCTTGTAATTTAGTGAGGTGAACGACTTCAGATTTCATTATTGGCTTGGATATTTGAGGTAAATTTTCCTTTTGTTTATATAGTGCTGACTTTTTTTGTTTGAAATTAAACAGATTGGTAACCTAATTTCTGGCCTCCTGACTTTTAAGGAAACGTGTGCAGCCATTACACACAGCCTAAAGCTGTCAAGAGATTGACTCAACATTGCCTTCATTCCTTAAAATTAAAAAGCTACAAAAGTTGGTGTAAATTTGTTTGTATATGTTATTTACCTTCAGATCTAAGTGGTAAATCTGAACCCAAATTTGTATAAAGACTTTTCAGGTGAAAAGACTTGATTTTTTTGGAAGGATTGTTTACCAAACACAATTCTAATCTCTTCTCTTGTGTATTTTTGTGCACTAGGCGCAGTTGTGTAGCAGTTGAGTAATGCTGGTTAGCTGTTAAGGTGGCGTGTTGCAGTGCAGAGTGCTTGGCTGTTTCCTGTTTTCTCCTGATTGCTCCTGTGTAAAGATGCCTTGTCGTGCAGAAACAAATGGCTGTCCAGTTTATTAAAATGCCTGACAACTGCACTTCCAGTCACCCGGGCCTTGCATATAGATAACGGAGCATACAGTGAGCACATCTAGCTGATGATAAATACACCTTTTTTTTTTCTCCCCTTCCCCTCCAAATGGTAAATCCGATCATCTTCCATGTATGAACTTAAAATATGGAAAATGTTAAGGAAGCAAATGGTTTGTAACTTTGTAAGTACTTATGACATGGTGTATCTTTTTGCTCATGAATATTCTGTACTATAACCATTGTTTCTGTAGTTTAATTAAAATGTTTTCTTGGTGTTAGTTTTTCTCAGAATATGTCTTGGTCTTTTTTTCCTCTTTGTTTGAAAGACCTGTGTAATTATCTTGTGAACCGTTACTGTTCTAGAATGAAAGTGTAATGTTTAGTGCTTGACCTTTTTTCGCTAAGTTAAACAGTGAAAATACCATTTCAGCACCCGCTACTCCTAAAATCAGTGCTCTCAGGTAGCGCGTGCTTGAGGTTGTGGGTACCCCCCTTGTGTCATGGTCTAATTTATGTCCTTTTATTGATTTTTAAAGAACAATCCAAGTCATTTTTCTTACAGGTGTGTTTATTTTTGTTTTCATGGCTTTGTAACCCATGAGTGTTGTCCAGGTGAACCCACCACAGTCCCTTAAGGCCAACAGATCTGACTGTCTTCAAGTCCAATGCTTGTAGTCCCTCCCAAGAAGCTAAAATGGTCCAAGTCCTAATTGGCATGCCAGTTGTAAATCGGTATTGGCACTGCCCCAGAACAGCCTGTGTGTAGGTGTAATTCAGAGACTGTCCTTTTTTGCAAAGGAGATGACCAGCATTTCAACAGTATGTCTTCCTGGGAGAGCAGATTCTGCTATATCTTCCTTGTCTGCATCAAAAGACTCCAGAGGAATGTGGACACATTTCATATCCCACTTGTAGAGCAAAGCTTCAAGTGACCAGTCAGCACTGAAAAAAATAAATTTGTTTTTTTGAAATCCTGCTTTTCCTGTTTTGCTTTAGGTAATAATATCTTATTTTTTAAGGTTTTTTTTCCTTAATGTTTAAGACAGAAATGAGCAGGGGAGGGGCAGAGGGAGAGAGGATCCAAGCAGGACCCCGAATGTGGGGCTCGATCTCCTGAGCTAGGAGATCATGACCCATGCCGAAATCCTATTTAACCTTAACTGAATAAAATTGAGACTAAACCAGAATGAGTGCAGGCTTACCTTCTTACCTGGTAAGTAGACCACAGTTGGACCTTGGGGTTCTTTTGCATCAAAAAGTACACTGTAGTTAAGATGTCTTCAAAGTCTGGGAAGAAAGGACTTATTTCTTAATAGGATTTAACATCCCCTTCAGCCAAATTTACTATTGAAGAGCCAAAAATGTTTACCTTCTGGTTCAAAGAACACATCAGATGCAAGAATGATGTCTTGTGGTGGCAGAGCCAGCAGGTCCTGACACACGTGGCCCCATGTCAGTCCTAGGATGCGCGCCTGCGGCAGGTGGTTCATTGCACAGCTCTGACGGCAGGTTTCTAGGCAGTGAGGCAGCTCTGAACTGTCCGACAGTGTTACTTCAGCGCCACACTTTGCAGCCGTAATTCCTGGAAGGCTCACTCCAGCTCCAATCTGAGGAAATTAAAAGCTAGCATTTCAGAAATTTTCCTTTGTATCACAGAGAAGTCGGGGTTTTCATTTCCTGAAGTATAGGCTCGGGGAGTTGAGCGTGTTCTTGAGCTTATGTATAGTGTGCCGTGGTTAAACACTACTTTAGGACACGAAGCTTAGGCCTTGGGGGTGTAGAAACCAACTGGTGAGGTCTCTCAATTGGGTTGAAAGGTTAAGTCCCATATGGGGCCCGGGATTCCGCAACTGGCCATATTGCTTCCAACTTCCCACAGGGATGGATCTCCGAGGCCAGTCTTCTTGCTTAATATACCCAAGGAAGTTTGGACGCTAGTGTTTGGTTCTCTGAACAGGCCTCAAAGGAGCTCCTAATTACATGGGACGCTGGGTCTCTACAAGCCTGATGGGTGACTTCCATGCATACACAGCCATGGTGGCTGTTACTACCAATTTTAACCCCTTTTAAAGCCTGACAGGTCTGCAACAGATCTGTTCATACTAGAGAGGATTTTCCAGTTGGGCCTTCGAAGTGACAGGTCTTAAGCATACTAAGGAAGAACCAGGGAATGCCTTTATTGTCTTCGGTTGAAGCACAAGTTTCCCATTTTCCAGTTTTTAAGGACAGACGGGGAGATTCTACCTGAATGACTACAAGTTGGCACTGTCGGGGCCAGGAGCGGTACGCCAAGTGCCTTCACACCACTCCTTTACATGGTGCAAAAGTTCAGAGGCGTTACCAAGAAGTTTCGGATTTGTCTTGAGCCTTTGGGTTTAAGCATTGTACCATCTGTGTAAACTCGACAGAGGTTTATTTCTCTAAGCGGTCAGCAATCTCGAGTGGAGTGAGAAGAGAGTATAGGACACTCCAGATTTGCAGAAATGGAAAGGGCTGTTTTTTTGAGAAACTGCACATGTCCCAGGAGACCCTGAATGACCCGCCTGGGACACCCTGGAAAGCTGGCCTTAGGGATTGCTTTCCAGACCAAAGATCTAGATCTAAAATCAGTCAACGGGCTTTACTTAGAATAAGGGCCAGCAAACTGTAAAGGACCAGAGGATAAATATTTCAGTCTTGGTGGGTCTCCTGGGGGTCTCTGGGGTATGTTCTCTTTTTAAGCAACTTAAAATGTAAAAAGCATTCTCAGCTCACATAACTTACAAGCTGGCCAAATCATCCAATTTTTAAATCGTTAACAAACGCCAGTAACCGGCACATGGACTTAAATCTGAATGTAGGGGGTTTGGGGACGTCAGGGGCCCTTGTACCTCTAAGACAGCCTTGCCCGGCAGAGAGCTTCTGTGAAACCACAGGTACTGAGCCAGGACCACCGCACAGGGCCAAACGTACATTCCATACTGGGGATGCAGGACCTGAAAAGAACGTTTTGTATGCCAAAAATAACTCCTCCGCTGGAAGTCAGAATATTTATTTTTACAGCAATTACAGGGTGCCTGACACTGGCATCTATCACAAAAATGACGGCTCCCTGCTGTCATTTCACATCCTATGGGGCATATAAAACTGCAATACCACAGAGAGCCCCTCTTCGTACACTCGTTCATGCAACACGCATTTATTCAGGGACTGAGTGGTTTCGTGGGCTGTGGATATAAGGCTCATGGGATATATATATACACACACATACAGACCCGACTGGGAAGAGACCAGCCACAAGTAAGCAAAAGTAGTTTGGGTTGGTGATAATGCACAAACACAACAAAACCGGGTGGTGTGAGAGGTGGGGGCAGGGAAGAGTGGGGAGACAGCGACCCCAAGGTGGCTGTCCTTGGTAGGGAGAGAGAATGATTCAGGCAAAGGTCCAGGACCACACAGAGCACCCACAGCAAGGGCATGGGGACTGGAGGCAGGGTTGTGATAGTTCACAGGTCAGAGGGGAGGCAGGGACCAGACCTGCACATGGTCTTCTAGGCCAAAGGAAGTTTAGCTTTTATTCTAAGTGCAGGAAGAAGGTATCAGAGGAGTATAATCACAGGCACAGCTGGGTATGCTCCTGGAAACAGGCTAGGGAGACGCTCCCCAAGAGGTCTGAGTGCAGCTCGGTCTGGAGTTAGGAAGGCTGGCAGCATACGCAGCCTTTGGAAAAGACCTAGAATTGCGAGCGAGCATGTTTCGGGAGGCAAACTAAACGGCTCATGCCTTTGGAAGGAGCCTGCCTGAGTTCAAGTGTGTAACTTACTACCTTTGTGACCTCGCCTGTGACTCAACCTGTCTGTGCTTCAGTTTTCTCCACTGCAAAACACTGTCTCATAGGGGGACTTGGAAGAGTCACCGCAAACTTAGTACAGTGCCAGGTACAAAATAAGCACACAGAGCGGTTGGTAAAAGACCGCAGAACTGCAAGCCTTTCTGTTTTCTAGAGCAAAGTGGTGGGAGAGGGCGCTGAAGTGGTCAAAGTACCAAAGGTGAAGGAACTGAAGGCCTGAACTCTTTCAACTCACCAGAATTTTAGTGTCTATGCTGGGCACCGGTTCTAAGTGTAGGGAGCACAGGTGAATAAAATACCTGCTCTGGTCATTTTACTCAGGACACTTTAATTAAAGGGTGTCTGATCACAGCAGTGAGTTTGCAGATTGGGGTGTAAAGGGGTTTTTCGTCTCCCGGGGAATACCTTCCTTGACCTTCTAAATGCGCGAAGAAATCAAGTGGGTATTTCAACGTGAAGGTATTTAAAACCTCTCAGAAACGGGTTTCACTGAGACTCTACCTCCTCTTAAGCCATTTTTCATCTTTAAAATGTTTATTTTAAAAGAGAAAGAGCGAGTGTGAGTGAGGGAGGGGCAGAGAGTGGAAGAGAGAACCCCAAGAGGCTCTGCGCAGAGATCACGACCTGAGCCCAAATCAAGAGTTAGACGCCCCTTTAAACTGTTTTTCTAACACCTCCCTTCCACCCGGCTGTTAAAATCAAAACACTGCCACGTCAAAATGCTTCGAAAAACCGGACGCATAAAGTATTGCTATTATTACTGAGAGTTTGGGGGCAATCGTAAACTGAAAGGCACCGGTACCGACCCAAGGAACTTTATTTGGGTAGGGAGGGGAGACTTCCCGGTCCTAGATATAGTTGAATCACGAAGCCCTTCAACAAGATCGAAGGAAGTATTCGGTGTCCAAAATGTCACTTTTCCGGCAAGAAATCTCTGATGCCGAAGGCTCTCTTCCTGGCAGGACCCCCAAGTTTCTTACTTCAAGACCGCCAAAGAGTTTCCGACCACAAACCTTCCCGCTCGGAGGCCCTTCCTGGGACAGGGGAGCCGGGGAGCCCGCCCCCGCCCCCTCCTAACACCCCACTACCTCCCCGGCGGGCTGAGAACAGCTCCTGCCTGGGGTGCCACCGCAAGGGACCGGAGGCGTCCCCCGTCGGGTGCCGCTGCACGCACCTGCGGGACGCTGACCTCCAGCACCGTCCCGTCGGTCCCCAAGCCCGGCCCCTCTGAGAACCGAAAGCGCTGGGCGCGGACCACATGCCCTCCGAGGCCACGCTCGCCCGTGGGGGAGTCGGTGGTCCCCGGGCGGGCCGCGAGCAGCGGAGGGCGCCAGGTCGCCAGGCTGCGCACGCGGGTAACCCCAGGCCGGCTGGAGCCTCTTCACTGGCGCCACGTGGCCCTGCGCGAGCCCTGCGGGGTCGCTGTAACGCGACAGTCAGGGAGGGAGAAGCACCCCTCGGGGGACCGCGTGGCCGCGCGGCGAGAAGGGACCGGAGGCCAGGGAAAGAAGACAGAAAAGACTGGTGGCCTCTGGGGTTCGCACGCCGGAAACGGGCCGCGGGTCTGAGCGCTCGCCTCCGGAAGTGACGCCCGCAGCGGAAGAGGGCGCGGGAGAGGCGGGACCGCAGGGCGGGGCGTCTCCGTCGGCCTGACCTTCCCAACATGGCGGCGAGCCGGCGCGTGTGAGGGCGGGCCCCGGAGGCGCCCAAGCCAATGGCTCTCCGCGAGAGGCCGGGGGGCGGGGAAAACGGCCGCCGCGTGCCCAACCCGAGGCCCGGGAGGTGGTTGGGGAGTGAATCTTCTGGAAGGTGGCTTTAAAGGTGCCCGGCCAGCGCGAAGGGCGTTTCGGTGCCGCCGCCTCCGTCGTCGCCGTCGCCCGGGCCGGGAGGAGGCGCGTTGGAAGCAGGAAGCGAGCTGCGCCGAGGTCGTCGCGGTAGCAGCCGGTGACTCCCGCAGGATGAACCACAAGAGCAAGAAGCGGATCCGCGAGGCCAAGCGGAGTGCGCGGCCGGAGCTCAAGGACTCGCTGGACTGGACCCGTCACAACTACTACGAGAGCTTCTCGCTGAACCCGGCGGCCGTGGCGGTGAGTGGGCCGGGGTCGGGGTGGCGGGCGGGGCACGGGCACGGGCGTCTCCGCGCGGCTGCGCACCTCCCCATGGCGCCCAGCGCGTCTCCGCCGGGTTCCGATGGGCCCATCCGCACCCCGCGGAGGTCGGGGTCATAGGGGCCCGGATTCCAGGGCCCGCCTCTTTCTTCCCGCACCGAAGCCGCTGTCCGCCCGAGGCAACTGGAGGCTGACGCCTTTGGCGCCCTCGACAAGGACTGTCGCCCCTAGACCCCTTTGGGCGGCGGGGCGCTCTGGGACCTGACTGTCAAGGCCAACGAGTGGGAGATGGGAAACCCCCTTTCCCTCGTGGGGTGGCGCTGGGTGCGACGTGTCAGTCCGCACGCAGGTCCTTGTCCCTTCTCCTCCACCCCCGCCCCACCCCCGCGTACGATAAGCCAGAAGAATCTGGCTTCTTAGGTACGTCATAGCTAACTGGTCCTGGGGATGCCCTTTTCTACCGCTGGACTTTTTGTTTTGTTGCTTTTTTTTTTTTTTTTTTTTAACTGGGTAGGTCTTTTCTGATTCCCCCAGGATAACGTGGAAAGGGCAGACGCGTTACAGCTGTCAGTGGAAGAATTTGTGGAGCGATACGAAAGACCTTACAAACCCGTGGTTCTGCTGAATGCCCAAGAGGGCTGGTCTGCACAGGAGAAATGGACCCTGGAGCGCCTCAAAAGGAAATACCGGAACCAGAAGTTCAAGTGCGGTGAGGATAATGACGGTTACTCAGTGAAGATGAAGATGAAATACTACATTGAATACATGGAGACGACTCGAGATGACAGCCCCCTTTACATCTTTGACAGCAGCTATGGCGAACACCCCAAAAGAAGGAAACTTCTGGAAGACTACAAGGTGCCCAAGTTTTTCACTGATGACCTTTTCCAGTATGCTGGGGAGAAACGCAGGCCCCCTTACAGGTAAAATACCACCCAGACTGAAGCCCTTACACTCTTCTGTACAACAGTATGTCGCCTGAGCACAGTCAGCTAACGTTTTTCCAGAACAGACTGGTTTCATCGGTCTGGGTTGCCACGTAGGCATCAGGTTATCAGAAGGGTCCCAGGTGACTCAAACATGCCAGCAGAGCTGAACCACCTGTTAAGGGAAGTTAAAAAAAATTTTTTTAATGTTTATTTCTGAGACCAAGTGTGAGTGCGGGAGGAGCAGAGAGAGAGAGGGAGACCCAGAATCCATAGCAGGCTCCAGGCTCTGAGCTGTCAGCACAGAGCCGGACACGGGACTCGAACGCACGAACCTCGAGATCCTGACCTGAGCCGACTCGGTCGCTTAACTGGCTGAGCCACCCAGGCCTCCCCCAAGGGAAGTTTTTAATAGTTACAGCCCAGTAGTAAGCTGCGTCAGTGATTTTTCTTTTTTCTCTTACGGAGCACTCCCGGCACGATTCCTTCAGGGTCCCGTGTAGCAGGGTTTGCCTATTGTCCGAGATACGGACCACGGAACGTGTTTTATAAGACCCAGAGCTCACTGTTTCAGAGAATGCGTGTGTATCGTTAATTTCTCCTTCACATCTTGGATGTTTCCGTCCCTCAGGTGGTTTGTGATGGGGCCACCACGCTCTGGCACCGGAATTCACATCGACCCTCTGGGAACCAGTGCCTGGAACGCCTTGGTTCAGGGCCACAAGCGCTGGTGCCTGTTTCCCACCAGCACGCCCCGGGAACTCATCAAGGTGACCCGCGAGGAAGGCGGGAACCAGCAAGACGAGGCTATTACCTGGTTTAGCATCATTCACCCCCGGACCCAGCTTCCCACCTGGCCGCCCGAGTTCAAACCCCTGGAGATCTTACAGAAACCGGGAGAGACGGTCTTCGTGCCAGGTAGAGAGGCGCGGAGGGGACGCACGTTCTTTGGTCTCAGTCAGTTGTCATTTCGGAGCAGGAGTAAATGTGGAAGGGGTCCAGGAAATCCCTCTGCACGCTGACTCTGAACGAACTGACTGGTGCCCGCCTGGGACAGTGGCGTCTGTCGCTGTGTCATCAAGTGCTTAGGGAGCTGTGGCCACATTTCTTGTAATCTAAAGCTATAGTGGCTGTCGTGAGCTGCTCGCGTGTAAGGATGGCGCTGTCTCCATCCCTGGCAGTTACCCAGCGTCTTAGTGG
This sequence comes from Helogale parvula, assembly GCA_004023845.1. NCBI lineage: Eukaryota > Metazoa > Chordata > Mammalia > Carnivora > Herpestidae > Helogale > Helogale parvula. Next base: position 64,095 of record PJEM01003827.1, read on the forward strand.
ACGTGTGGTGACTTGTGCATGTTTCCTCAAATGGGGTATTTTTTTTAATGTTTGTTTATTTTTGAGAGAGAGAGACAGACAGTGTGAGCAGGGGAGGGGCAGAGAGAGAGGGAGACACAGAATCCGAAGCAGGCTCCAGGCTCTGAGCGGTCAGCACAGAGCCCGACTTGGGGCTCGAACCCTCAAAGTGTGAGATCATGACCTGAGCCGAAGTCGGCTGTTTAACCAACTGAGCTGAGCCACCCAGTCGCCCCTGCAAATTGGGTTTTTAATACAGCGTAGCACTGCCTGGGTTGAGTCTGGAATAGGAACTTGGGCCCAAGAGGCAGGAAGTCCCATTCCTGAAAACTACACTTTGCTTTGATAGGTTAAGTGTTGAGAGCGAAGGTGTGTAGTATTTAGTTTTGGTATTCTCTTCCTAGAAACTGGCCAAGTTACTGCTGTTTCAATTTTTTTTAACATTTATTTATTTTTGAGAGAGACAAGAGTACGAGGGTGGGAGGGGGCAGAGAGAGAGGAAGACGCACAGTCCTTAGCAGGCTCCAGGCTCTGAGCTGTCAGCACAGAGCTCGACATGGGCTTCGAACTCCCGAACCATGAGATCATGACCTGAGCTGAAGTGGGCCGTTCAACCAACTGAGCCGCCCGGCCGCCCCTGGTTTTAGTTTTGATAACAGTTTTGGATCAATGGGGGGGTCCGTGCACTTTTTCTGGAAAGGGCAGAGAGTAAATATCTCAAGCGTGGGGGTGAGGCAGGGGTACAGACTGTTCCAACCGCCTGACTCCGCCCCTGGAGCAGGAAAGCAGCCGCAGACGAGCCGAGAAGGCACCGCTGGGCTCCAGGAGGAGTTGACACACGGTGGTTGGTTGTGACGCCCGGATCAGGAGAAGCAGTTACCCCTCTGGGTCTTCTGTCCCCAAGCCCCTCCCGTAGATAGGAGCCCCCCCATTCGCAGAGTTTGTGTTATTCGTGATTCCGTGTGGCACCGAGCTCTGTTTCACTGTTGCTTTGTTGGATTCCAGGAGGCTGGTGGCATGTGGTCCTTAATCTGGACACCACCATTGCCATCACCCAGAATTTTGCCAGCAGCACCAACTTCCCCGTGGTTTGGCACAAGACGGTAAGGGGAAGACCAAAGTTATCGAGGAAATGGTACAGGTGAGAGACGTTTTCTTCGTTTTGCTCCGTTCCGATTCCTGCCCCAGAGGCGAAATGGAAAGAGTCCAATGCCGCCGTAACGTGTGCTGGGCTGAGGCCTGGGAGAGCTGGGGGCCAAGGTCAGGGCTAGTTCTCCGGATGCTTGCCAGCCTCGAGGTGACAGCGGAAGGCTGTGCATGTGTGATCAAAGCCAGTCAGTCACAACACGGTCACGATTGGGTTGTTTGTTTTTCTGTTTTATTTTCTGTTTTGTTTTGTTTTCGATTTTTGGCCCCCCCCCCCCCCCCGCCCCCAAGCTAGCACTTAGCAAAGGAAGCCATTTTCTTTGGGTTTTATTTTGGTTGGTTGTCCCCCCCCACTCAGAAGCATTATTCCTCCCTTTGAACTTATTACCTTCAGTTCTCGTGAGCGAGGTGACTGCCCTGGAGACTTAGCTCCTCTGTTTATCCACAGAACAGATACAGCACGGGCAGCGGCAGTGCAAGTCACCCCCAGCCACCCCGTGCCACTGTGTCCCAACCCTGACCTGGAGGGACCAGCTCTCGGGGTAAGAGAGGGGTCCTGGCTTGGTCAGTGCTCAGCCTCCCTGCTGAGAGGGCCAGCAGGGGTGGGGGCTTCGTTCTCCCCGGACTCCTGGGCACCTGAGGCCCGCTGCCCTCGTCCCCCCGGCCGCTGTGTGCTGTGATTTGGTCGTTCTGAAGGCCTTAGCATACAGCAGGTGATCTGTCCCGTTAGAGCGGACGCCAGCGCAGGTCCCTAGGGGAGGGCTCCTGCCTCTGAAAGTCTAGCTCAGTTGTAGCTTCGAGTGAGGGGAACCCTCTCTGTTACTTTTGACACCTCTTATTTCTTGACAAATCTAACGGTTTTTCCACTTACAAATGGAACTTTACCGACTGCGGTCACTAAACGCTGTGTTGTGGACAGGAAGGGTTTAGAAAAGCCACTAGGACAGGTGCAGGAGGAAAACAAAACACAAGCAAGAGAGACGTGTGCTCCCAGGTGGAAGAAAACGCAGCCCGACTCGGGGCGACCGTGCCCCCCACGCGGGCGCTACGGCTGGCCCCTTGCCGAGGTCAGAGTGAGCCGCGTGCGGCCGGAGAGCCCGAGCGGCCGGCCGGCGGGGGCTTCGGTTCCCCGCCGGCGGATGCGTGTGCGTGCGCCACGGCCGGCACCCAGCACCCCCCGGGGCGCTCCTGAGAGGGCCCGGCCTCAGCTCTGAGGTCAGGGTGAGTGCGCTCAGGTGTGCTTGCCGGCCCCAGCTCGCCGGCCCCAGCTCGCCGGCCCCAGCGCGGGGAACAGCGTCTCTTCGCCCCTCAGGGTCTTGAAGCAGGAGCGCCCTGAGCTGGCGGCCCTGGCTGACTCCGTCGACCTTCAGGAGTCCACGGGCATCGCCTCCGACAGCTCCAGCGACTCCTCCAGCTCGTCCAGCTCCAGCTCCTCGGACTCGGACTCGGAGGTGAGGCCCTGCTCCCTCCCCGGCTGCCTGGCGCGGGGCAGCTGCCGCGCTCCGTCCTCCTGGCTGGGACAGGAAGGAGAGAGCTGTTTCTTCCAAGAGCCAGACCGGCCACTGTCCCTGCTGGGCGTTCAGTTGTGCCTGGGTTCTAGCCTTGCGTTGCCTGGGGCCGTCACAGTGATTGGGGGGCAAAAGGAGCATCTGGGGAGCGTGCTGAGTAAGTGGCCTGGGATCGCACCGCCGGCCAGCGGCAGCGTGGGCGTGCGGACCGGAGCCTCGCGAGCTCGGAGCCGGGCGGAGCAGTTGCCCTGTGGGGGTAAATCGTGAGCCCCGAAACTGCCCAAGCTCCGTGGCTCAGGGGAGAGCAACCTGCAGCCTCAGCAGGTGGAGGCTCGGTCTCACCACTTTGTGTCGTCTACTGAAGTGTTCCGCAGGGGACAGGGGAGCGGGACCGTGCAGGGCCGTGCGCCCTCGCTCTCCTGCCTCGGGGACTGTGTCCGAGCTGACTGTAGGGTGTCCCGACAGCACGTCTTGAGTCTAAACAAATGAGCCTCCTGTCGGGGAGCGCGGGCCAGGCCCCTGGCGTCCGGGGGCAGCTGCCGTGTTGGGGGGGCCGAGTGGCGGGGCCGTGTCGCTGAGCCGTCAGAAGCGGCCACTTTGCTCCTGGGAGAGCTCAGACACCGTGCCCTTCATTGAGGGCGGAGGCTTGCTGACCGCAAAATGGGTTGCATCCGGTTGAATTGCTGCTTTTCTCCCGCGTCCAGTGTGAGTCCGGGTCTGAAGGGGACGGGACGACGCACCGCAGGAAGAAGCGGCGGACGTGCAGCATGATGGGAAACGGGGACACCACCTCCCAGGACGACTGTGTGAGCAAAGAGCGCAGCTCCTCCAGGTGACCATGCACGGCCGCCGTCTGTGTAGGAGGACGTGGCCACACGAAGGGCAGGGCCCTGGGGAAGGTCAGCCTTTTGCATCTGCCGTCGAGGGGAGGGCCGGAGAGCCAAAGGTGCGGACGCACTCGCTGTAGGAGGCCGTTCGCTTGGCGTTGGCTGCGGGAGCCTTTTTCCCTGCGACCACCGCGAGTCACCGCGGCTGCTTTCACGCCTCAAGGCAAGAATCTGTGGATGGTGCCAAGGAACCCCTTAATGTTATTTAATAAAGTGAAATCCGTTTTACAGCTTTGCCATTTTGTTCCCTTGAGAATCCCAGAACCCTCCCCCTGTTGCTACTCTCGTGGTCTGGGGGAGGAGGCAGGGGCTCTGCCGGGGTGGGCCCTGGGTGGGGGGAGGGCACAGCTACTGCAGTAGAGTTCCCGCTGCCTCCAGAGCGCCCAGGTGTGGCCTGCGCTCCCCCCACCCCCCCTTTGTCGCTGTTTTATAGGGTCTCCGTCCCACCTCCTACGTTTGGTCCAACCAGGTCGGACCCCCGTAAGTTAACGCTTAGGATAGTAAGGGTCATCTCTGTGCCAAACAGTGGCCCTGTGCCAGGCACCTGCCGGGCTCGTGGGGCTTTGGGTCCCAGAGCCTCCCTCCCCCCCCCCCCCCCCCCCCCCCCCCCCCCCCCCCCCCCCCCCCCCCCCCCCCCCCGGGGCACCTCGCCCTGCACCAATGGTTACAAGGGGAGGTTTCGGGAAGGCAAATACTGAGGCCCCCACGATTCAGTGTCCGACGCCCTGGCCTGCCACGGGTGACGTCCTGTTGTGTCCTTTGCATCTCCGTGCAGCTGGGTGTTTCTTCAGTGTGTCATGAAAGTCTAGGACCCACCTTCCTTCCTGTTTGTTTCCTCTTTCTCCACAATCAGACCCAAATTCCACGGGAAGTTCGGGTGTCTTGTTCGCCTGAATTCATGAGACTGCAACGTGTGTTTCTCAACCCAGTTGTCCTCTCCACGGCCGCTCTTAGATGTCTTTTCTTCCTTTTTAATGTGTTTGTGTTGTCACGGGTTCCTGCCTGCCTGTGACGTGTAGAAGGGTGTCGGGACGGCCCCACCCCTCGTGCCGCGTGGGGTCCCGGGGTGGCACTGGCTGTGCCATCCGCAGGCTGACTACAGGCGGCTGTGCTTTCCTTGGCAGGATTAGGGACACTTGTGGAGGCCGGGCTCACCCCTGAGCAGATACAAAGACTGTCCCTGAGGTGGCTTCCTGTGTGCGCGGTTGGCGGCCACCCGACTCGGTCTTCACGTCCTCTGCTCCCTCCTTCTCCTCTGTCTTCTTTGAATTTGGATAATCCTTCTCTGGTCCGAGCTTCTGTCTTCGGTCAAACGCTGTTTTCACTGCTTCCTAAGACTAGATGGCCACGGACTTGAGAAACTCCCCAGGCTCGGCGAGACCCGAAGCACCAACGGCCCGGGTGCCGCTGGGGAGAAGGTCTGCGCTGCCTCCTTTAAGCCACGCTGCTCCGCCTCGAGGCCCGAGGGCCGTGACCCGCTGAGTGTCTCCTGCATCCGATCCCTCGCCGGCCATTGGTGCAGAACCTCCGCCGTCCGGGCACACAAGCGGGCCCTGAGCGGCGTGTGGACACAGACTTGTGTGCGAGCCAGTTCCACGTAAGAAGTGCCATGCGGGTGCCCCCTCCCTGTCGGTCACCCTTGGTCGGGAGCCTGGCTCAGTGGCCGCGACCCAGCCGGGCGCGCGCGGCCCCGCGCCTGGCTGCGAGCACTGTCCTGTGACGCCTTCCCTTCTCTCCGCCGTCAGAGCCTCTTGCGTCCCAGCGGTGTCTGGGTGCGAGGTGTTTTGAGGGGGAGGGATGACACGTCAGGGGTTTTGTGTGGGAACAGCGGGACAGGACAGGTGTTTGGTGTGTTCTTGTCACAGAGCGTAAAGGGTGCACGGGGCCCCCTTCTAACAGACGCGTCCTGTCCTTTCCTACCCCGTGGCCCAGGCCATAAGAGACGCCACGATGAGCGTCCCTCTTTGACCAGCAGACATCAGGCGGGCGGCCGGGGCTGCACGTCTGGAGCGCGTTCCTGCACGCTGCTTCTCGTCTTGGGAGCCGCCGGGCTTCTCTGTCACTGCGGCCTGGAGGCTTGGGGGTCGCCCAGCCGGTCCCATTGCCCTCGTCATTCTTACCTGCTCGCCTTAATCCGTCCCGAAATTCAGCTACCTTTAAAGTAAGAGGGGGCTTGTCAGGGATGTGCCCAGCGGGAGGCCCCGAGCAGCCTGCCCTGTTCCGGGGGCGGGGGGGGGGGGTAGTATGGGCCAGGGCATCGGCAGCCGAAGGAGCTCTCCATGCTGTCTCCCGGACGAGCGGTGCGCGCACGCGGCCCGGGACCCTGTGGTGTCGCCTCCGCGATCCCCCCTGAACATGGATTCGAGCTGGGGACTCCAGGACTCCTCTGTGCAGAGGCTGCATTTTTAATAGACTGGGTATCATTTCTGGACGCGAGGTTGGCCACGTGGCTTTACTCCAGGAGGCCGGGCCCTGTTTTGTCTTAGTTTCCTGCGTCCTCAAATGCCGATCCAAAGAAGTGGCCGGACTGGACGGAGAACATCCGCCACCGTCCTCAGCGTTGGCAGCTGTCACCTGCCCTCCTTTCCCCCCCACAGGGCTCAGGCAGCCCGGGTGCCAGGGTGTGCGTGGCTGTGAGTGACCTCAGACTTGACTTGTAATCTGTTTGCTTTAATACCCGAATGGTGTTCCTCCTCCTCCTCTTTAAAATTTTCTTGCCGTCTTCAAAATGCTTTTTTCTTTTCCCCAGTATTGCCACGGGGCTATCTCCCCTTCCTCTCAAATTCATACCAACTTCTCTCTAACCTCCTTCTCGAGGAAAAACAAGAGCAAAAGGCTGTTTGCCGCCAGGGGGCGTGGTGGGACACGTTTGCCGTGCCTGCGACAGGGTAGTGTGAATTGTTCCTGTTGACAGCACTCAGAAATAAGGGACCCAGCTCATCGGACCACAGATTACACACTGTCGTTCGGCTCTCGCCGGCCCACAGATGACCACGGGCCAGGCTTTGGTTTAGCCAGGCCGGGATTCAGCACCTCCCACCCCACCCGTTATCCTGTCACCGTGGGCCAGCGAGCACCCCAGTATGGAAATAAAGCAGGGATGGGGTGTGGAAACCGCGAGAAGGGAGTGGAGTGATGGCCGTGCCCTCAGGACAAGGTAGAAGGTGGGAGCCAGGGGCCGCCTGTTCTGACGCTAACCCTTCTGCCCAGGTGGCCCTAGCTGCCCCTCCGCGGGCCGTCTGCAGTGGTGAGGCAGGGGTACTGTGGGCCGTCTGCGGCGGTGAGGCAGGGGCGCCGCGCGAAGCTACTTCTAGGGGTTCTTCAACTTAAAGCCAACAAGCCGGGCCCTGAACAGGGGCTCTTGGACCAGCAGCGTCTGATGGGAGCAGGTGGATGAAGGCAGCGGGGTGGGGGGGGGACTCTGGCGCTTCGGGGGTGAGCCCCCCAGGCTCCACCGTCAGCTGGCGCCTCCGGGGTCGTCAGTAATGCTGGGATGGTCACGGTGACCCCTTCGAGGGGAGAGCCACCAACACAGGGATGTTATTCGCCTTCGGCCCCGGCGTGCAGATGCCACTGATGAGTTGTTCAGGCGTTCAGCCGGCCAGCGTCCTAGGTGCTGGAGATGGAGAAGTGACAAGCCCAGGTCCCTCCCCTCGAGCTAAGGGACAGTGTGTCGCGGTTCCCAAGGGTCGTTGGCCCGAGTAGCTAGAGTCCAGCATGTCCGTTGCCGCGGCCAGAAAAGCAAGTTCAGACCTTATAAAATTCAAGCTTCATAAGAACGTAATTAGCATCATAGCCGTGTCCTGAGTGTTTGTTTTCTCTCTCTGTAAATTAGCTAAAGAGATCTAAGGATCAGCGAGAAAGTTGCTGGTAGGCATTGCTTTATGAACTTAGTAGAGGCTGAGCCTGGACATGATTTAGGACCTTAGACAAGCGCGTGGGATGGAACAGGACTTTGCAGTAAATGTTGTCAAAAGTGCTTTCTTTTTTTTTTTTTTAATTTTATTTGGTTTAATGTCTCTTGGGTACCATTTTAATAAGTTTTTTTAATGTTTTATTTATTTTTGATACAGAGAGAGACAGAGCATGAGAGGGGGAGGGATAGAGAGAGAAGGAGACACAGAACCGGAAGCAGGCTCCAGGCTCTGAGCTAGCTGTCAGCACAGAGCCTGATGCAGGGCTCGAACCCACGAACGTGAGATCTGACCTGAGCCGAAGTCGGAGGCCCAACCGACTGAGCCACCCAGGCACCCCAAAAGTGCTTTCTAAGGATGTAGGTGTGTAAGTGCACGGCCGTAGGCTCCTCGAATTATGTGAAGCGTTTCCACAAGTGAGTCGTCTGTCGTGGGTGCTGGGTCCTGCCGGTGGCTCCCCGTGGAGTCTGGTTTCCCCTCCCCGCCTTCTGTCACGGTGTTCTGCTGATGTCACATTCTACACAGCCAAACTGGACAAACCTCGGGCGCCGGGGCCCCTCGGGTGGTAACTCTCATCTTTAGTTCAAAAACATGAGACTCCTCATGTCTCCTGCGCGATGGCCCGGCCCAACGTCTCCAGGGCGACCGGCTGGTACAGACGGACGGGACATGCAGGGAGTCCTCATGCCTCCTGCAGCTGTCGCGCGCCCCGCAGCCTCCCACGTCTGCTTTCATCTCGCCGTGGGCCCCGCCACCAAATGCCTGTGGCTCTGCCATTTGACTGGTATTTTTAACTTATACTTGGATGAAACTTGTTCATCATTTTAAATAAAGCAACTTGATTTGCAGTTGGGTTTTTTGCACTGTTTCGTTCATTCCTATTTCTTTTCGTTATTCCTCTGGTGGTTGATACATGAGTTTGCACATGGGCCCTCTCAAATAGAAACTTTGAAACAGTGAGGACAGGGGACAAGAAGGAAGACCCACTTTGGCCAAAAGTTTCCTTTGTGGTCAGAAGCCAGTAGCGAAGACAGAAGCCCCACTCGGTGTTTTGTAGTTATGGGGTGTGTTTCATCAGTCACCCCTGAAATTCCTTCTGCTTGTACCCTTCACATTAGGGATTAAGCTAGTCTCTGCCTGTTGGTCGTAACAGGACCAGGAGGAAGCCTGAGTGCACACCTGTCCCTTCCATTTAAACAGCAGTCCATCTCCCTTCTTGGGTCCCACCGGATGTCAGCTCAGTCCCTGTAGTTTTTCCAAAAAAGCAGTAAATGTATTCTAAGCAAAGACCGGCACCCTGTATTTTCAGCTGGCACCTGCCAAATGTCGTTGGCCTTGTGTTTATTGGGAGTGGTAGAGAACCAGTGTTTTGGGTTACAGCGTATTTATCTCACACACACTTCCGGAGCCAGAGCCGGGAAGGATCTGGAGAAACAAAAACAGTAGACTTCCTCCATTCCACCTTCCAGAATTACTCGAAAAGGAGAGGGGTACAGAGTCGACCCAAGGCACCTGGAGCTGAAATCCAGAAACCAGCCTTTGGGGGGCAGCCGTGTTCCAAGGACGCAGGAGTCTAAGGCTGCTGGGTCTCAGCCCAGAAGGAGCATCCAACGGCCAGGCTCGGGCCGTGTCCTCTGAAAATGCTGTGGACGTGGCTGGGGAGTGGCCAGGAGTGAGCGAGGTTGACCTTCGCTTTTCGCCGTCCAGAGCCACGGTTTAGACGAGCCTTCCGGCCCTACTGGACATTCCCTCCCCCGCGGACGGTTCCAGAGTGCTGGGAGACGGCCTTGTGCACAGGGCGGAAATGCTGCCGAAAACCACGGTAATCGAAGGGCGCCCGTGCAATGAGTGTTACGAGCTGGTCTGAAAACCAAAAATCTAAGCGCAAAGCTTCGGGGCCCGGGAGGGGGCTGAGGCCCGTGGGGCCTCAGGAGCGCCGCCCCAGGGGTCAGGCCCCGGGTCCCCCAGCATCGGAGTCACCCGGCGGGGGGACGAAAAGGGGTGCCGGGGGAGGGGCGCCGCGGAGGCTCCGCCCCGGGGCGGGGCGCGGGCGGGGCGCGGCCGGCTCCCTCGGGGTCCCGGCGGGCTGGCACTCCGGCGGCCGCGGCGCGATGGAGGCGCCGGCCGAGCTGCTGGCCGCGCTGCCCGCGCTGGCCACGGCGCTGGCGCTGCTGCTCGCCTGGCTGCTGGTGCGGCGCGGGGCCGCCGGGAGCCCGGAGCCCGCGCCCCCGGCCGAGGCCCCCGGGACCCCCGCGCCGCCCGGCCCCTGCGCCCCGGAGCCGGCGGCCCCGCCGGAGGGCCCGGGGGAGCTCGAGGGCCCGGGGGAGCGCGCGGCGGCGCCGGCGGAGGCGGAGGCGGAGGAGCAGGCCGCCGAGGCCAGGCAGGTACGGACCCGGCCCTCCCGGGCGGCCCCCTCTCCACCCCGGGGCCCCGCCTCCTCCCTCTCCCGGCCGGGGCGCGGCCGGAGACCCGGGCCCCCAGCGACGGGCCGGGCTGTCCCCCGGAGCGCAGAGCCCGCGGCCAGCAGGAGGGGGGGAGCGCCAGCAAAAAGCGCCCTCCTCCCCCAGAAGTGTCGCCGAGCGACGAGGCGGTCGGAGTTGCGTGCTCCTCTGGCCGTCCCCTTCCCGGCCGGCCGAGGCTCCCTCCTCCCCCGGCGCGGTCACACCCACCGCTCGCCCCGCACCCCTCCGGCACACGGGTTCCCACATCCACGTGCATGTGGCTCATTTCCAGATCTGCAGTAATGAGAGTTGTCTCGATAAAGGAAAAAAACAGTCGTACTTGGGGGAGGGGGGGTAGGAAAGCCGGCTTTTCTTTTTAAGCCAATTTGAACTCCAGACTCCAGAGCCTGCGATGTCTTGGGTGTAGCGCAGAGGGTGGGGCCGGAGGGAAAAGGCACTGCACAGCTGCGGTCATTTTTATTGTCGTTTTCAAACTGCACACGTGCTTTGGCACATCTCCCCCGGGGTTACAGATAAGCCTGGCCTGTATGCAGTGGAGGGACGAGATAGACACTGCCCCTGCAGCACAGCTGAGCACCCTAAACCGGCCCTCCTGCTTGTGCCCCAAGCCCCCCTCCCTGTGGTCGTCAGCTCTGTCCTGACCGTGTCCCGGGCTTCAGGACACCCAGGGAGATACGCACTCATCCACCCAGCCCCTTACACGTTTCCCAGTGCTTCTCCTTACATTGGAAACCTACGAAACCCACATTCCCAGGATTTCCGTCCACCCCCACCAGCCGCCCCTCCCCCCCCATCGGAATTAACTTCCCAGCTCCTCTTGGAAGGGAAGATGGCCAGAGCAGGAGAAACTGTGACCAAGCTGCTATAGTGCCTTGTCAGTGGGTCTGCGGTGCCCATTCTGAATTTTGCTGGACACAGTGGTTTATACTGGAGAGAGCCCTTGAGGGGAGAAGGCAGTGAGGCTGGGCCCCAGCGTTTCTCTTTGCTGAGTAAGTGCGCTGGACCCCTCTGAGCAGGCGCTTTGTTTGACAAAGTGGGTGACTAATTGTGTCATTAGAGCGGATTCTAACTAGCCTGCTGAGAGCTGTTGTATTCGTCCAGGGGAAGACAGGGACTTTGCTTTCACGGAGGCCCTGCTGTTCGTGCTGACCTCATCCGTGAGGATGGCCGGTGGGGCTTGGACCTGAGCTGATGAGTTAGGTTCGCTCCCGTCCATTCTCAGCCTGCCGCTTGCTCTCCGCAAGCCCTGCTCCCACAGGTGACACGGTGGCCCTTTATCGCTCCGCAGCAAGTTCTAGACTGAAGTTTGCAGCGCCTGTTAGTGGCATCCAGCCGTGTCTTGACCCTCTGGGTTACACCACTCAGGAGAGAGCGTTCTGCAAGGCCTGTGGGCCCTCGGCAATTCGAGATCTGGTGCAGCGGGCTCAGTGCTGCTGGTCCTAGCAGCCAAAGCACAATTTGCCTCAGTCGGGAAGATGGCCGTCCTGTGGGGGGTGAGTGGGTGCTCTGAAGGACAAAGCACATCACAGGGGTTCACATGCAGGGCAGCTGCCGGATGGCCCTGAGTGTCGTCCTCCCACTTCGACACCCTGTCCCCAGACCATCCCGATACAAAGGGTTATGTTGACTGAAGTCAGTTTCCTCACTCAGGACTCCCCAACCGTAGCTGACTTGCCCAGCCCCCCTCAGCTCCAGCTGGCAAACACGAAATCATTGCGATGCCTCAGGCCCCGGGATCAGGCAAGGGGGGGAACACCTATCACTGCCCCCCCCCCACTCTGCCTTCTTAGTGTTGGGATTACTTTGGAAGAAGCTGTTTAGAAATTATCTGGGAACGGACTGGGGCATTTTTGAGGTCCCACACTGCTTTCTTCTGATTATCGTGTTGTAAAGCCTGGAGAGCAGGTGGAGGGACCCTGGGGACACGGGGGTGGGGGTGGGGTGGGGTGCAGCCACCTTGCCTGACTAATGGCAGTCCTTCATATCCAATCATCCTTCTGCCCTGCCAGGCCTGGGAGGCTCAGGGCAGCTGCTACCTTTGACTCACAAAGCTGATTATTTAGAAGGATCCAGAGCCCGGGGAAGCTGCCTTTCGCTGCGGCTGTGGGTCACTGGGAAGCGTCCCCACGGTGCCGGGGAGCAAGTAGCATAATGGACTGAGACGCTGAAGAAATGGGGGGTGATCAGCCGGCCAGGGCAGAGGGCAGAGCTCCGTCATTAGAACCTCTTTCCTGTCATTCCTCCTCGGGGTGAGTGTAGGGTGGGCAGCCCAGGAAGTGTGACAGGCATGCCACACCCTCACAATGAATCATGGCCAACAATGTCACGAACAAGAGCCGGTCCCTTTTAAGGCCACGGAAGAGTGCTCTGGTGCTGATGTAGAAGTTGCAATTTTAGGATCAGCGGGCTTCTTACCTAACAGAGGTGTGGATGGCAGCAAGCTGATGTCGCCGGATTCCCAAACAGCGGTCCAGGTCAAAGTCAAGGGTCGCTTGGACAGTACTAGAGTTAAGTCCCTGCCAGAACGCAGACTTCTTAGTGCTTAGCTCCTAGCTCTGCTCAGCAACTGAGTGGGGACAGTGTCACCAAACAGAAAACAGCCAGGGACACTCTTCTAGATTGAAGACCAAAGAGACAAGACAGACAAATGGAATACCGGACCCTTGATTGGGGTGGGGGTGGGGAGCCATAGAGAACATCTTGGAGATAACTGGGCTGTGTTTCAAATGATTGGTTTATTAGATTATTTTCTGGTGTCCAGACTCAATCTCCATTTCTTACGTGCAATGCTGGCCTTGCGGTTATGCGGAAACATGTCTTAGCTCGTAGGAGAATTCATGCCCAAACGTTTGGGAGGTGGTAAATTTTTAAAGAATCTTTTTTTTTTTTCATTTGCTGTATTTATTGGAAAAATCCACATAGAAGTGGACTTACACAGTTCAAACCCGTGTCGTTCAAGGGTCCATGTATCACGGTTCTAATAGTTATACACACACACACACACACACACACACACACGCACACACGCAAGGTGGGTGTGCGTGTCTCAAGAGAATAGAAAGACGGCCGTGAATCTAGGTGAAAGGTATGTAAGTGTTCATTGTTTAATGCTTCCAATTTTTCTGTAGATTTGGAATTTCTCAAAATACAGTGTTGGAGAGTACCCCGTCTTGATGAGCACCGAGAAACGTATAGAATTGTTGAATCATTATATTGCGTACCTGAAACTTTTGTGACGCTGCATATGAATTATACTTGAATTAAAAAAATACAGTGCTGGGGGAATTTCTCAGGAAGGGGCTTGGTTTTCTCAGACACTCGGGCGGTGTTCACTGTGCGGTGGGGCCTGGGTTCACCTCCTTTTTTTTTTTTTTTTTAAAGTTTTCTTTATTATGAGACAGAGACAGCACAAGCGAGGCAGGGGCAGAGAGAGAGGGAGAAAGAATCCGAAGCAGACTCTGCCCCCAGCGCAGAGCCCAATGGCAGGGCTCGAACCCGCAAACCATCAGATCATGACCTGAGCCAAAACCAAGAGTCGGCTGCTTAACTGATTGAGCCCTCCAGGCACACACACCCCGTCTCCCACTCTGACCTTATCCTGCTGTTAGGTCCCTGCTGTGTCCCCTACCCTCACCATCCTTGTCACCACAGGCGTGTCCTGCACTCCTCTCCCCCACCCCCCACCCAACCCCAGCACACCAGAGACCACCAATGATTCAGGAGCAGGTGAATCACCTCCCCCCTCAACTGTCCGGACCTTCGATGCCAACACGGCCCCCCCTTTCTGTTCTCTTAACGAAAGCCCGGAAGCCCGCTAGTGGAGGGTTTGGGAGTTGCTCATGTCACTTTGGACTCTTAGCTCGAGCTTCTAAAACAAAATGCCATAGACTGGGTGACTTAAACACTAGGAATCTATTCCTCACAGTTCTGGAAGTTGGCGAGTCCAAGAGCAAGGTGCCAGCCGATTCGGTTCCTGGTAAGAGCCCGCTTCCTGGCTGCGGACAGCCGCCCGCTTGCTGGGGCCTCCCGGGGTGGAGGCAGAGCTCTCCGGTCTCTTCCTGTCTTTCAAGGACAAGAATCCCACCGTGAAGGCCCCACTCTCAGGGCCTCATCCAACACTGATGATCTCAAAGGCGCCACCTCCAAATCCCGTCACATTGGGGGCCACACATCCAGCCTGTAACAGGTCTAGTGATTTGCTGGGAAGGAAACTGGAAAGAATCCAGATGTCCATTAATTAGGACACTGGATTAATCATTAGCAAGTCGGTAGAAAGAGCGCAGAACACAAAGCGCTGTGTTCGCAGTGATTGCAAAGAGGAGCACCGCGAGCAGAAGACGGCGTGTGTGCGGGGCCGCGGACAAGAGTCCGGTTTCAGCCGCGCAGGAGGGTGTCTGTCGTAAAGTCACTGCAGCTCGGCAGTGTTCTTCCGCGCGGGAAAGAAGTCCACGGCTTTCTTTTTTTTTTTTTTTTTTAAATATTTTAATGTTTTATTTATTTTTGATACAGAGAGACAGAGCATGAGAGGGGGAGGGGCAGAGAGAGAAGGAGACACAGAACAGGAAGCAGGCTCCAGGCTCTGAGCTAGCCATCAGCACAGAGCCTGACGCGGGGCTCGAACCCACGAACGTGAGATCTGACCTGAGCTGAAGTCAGAGGCTTAACTGACTGAGCCACCCAGGCGCCCCCCCACGGCTTTCCTAGTGGCTCAACTTCGTTCTTTCTTTCAGAGATAGTCTTATTTGCACACAAAAAATCTAGCTGTCGGAATTTTCTACTTAGTGGGAGGTGGTAAATTTTTAAAGAATATATATATATACACATATATACATATATGTGTATGTATGTATATGTTAAAGAATTTGTATGTATTTTTATATATAATGGATATATTTATGTATAAAATATATAAATATATATACTATACTTTTTAAAGAATATATATTTGGTTGTTTTTTTTTAAGAGAGAGTGTACTTGCAAATTGGGGAGAAAGGCAGCAGGAAAGAGAGAGAATCTTTTTTTAGGTTTTTTTTGTAATGTTTTTTACTTTTGAGAGAGAGAGAGCACACATGAGCAGAGGAGGGGCAGCGTGAGAGGGAGACACAGAATCCGAAGTAGGCTCCAGACTCTGAGCTGTCAGCACAGAGCCCAATGTGGGGCTTGAACTCATGGACTGTGAGATCATGACCTGAACCAAAGTCTGATGCTCAACCGACTGAGCCACCCAGGTGCCCCGAGAGAATCTTTTTAAAAATTTTTTTAGTTTATTTATTGGGTAGAGCCCGATGTGGTGCTCGATCCCATGAAGTGGGAGATCATGACCGGAGCCGAGATCAGGAGTCCAAGAGTCAGACCCTTAGCCGACCGAGCCACCCAGGTGCCTGAGAGAGAATCTTAAGCAGGCTCCACACTCAGCGTGGAACCTGACATGGGGCTCAGTCCCACGACCCTGGGACCACGACCTCAGCCAAAATCAAGAGTGCAAGATACGGACTCAATGGACTGAGCCGCCTGGGCACCCCAAGAACATATCTTAAAAACAAAGCTTCCCAGCTCTGGACAGTTAGAAGGAAAGCGTGGGCCACGCACTCTTTCAGACAGTCTCCTGTTTGTTAGCCCTGTTCTTTCCCAGCCCATCGGCGTGAGCCACTGTGTCGGAGGGGAGAGCCGGCCTTAGACCATGGTGGACGTGTTTCCTGAGAAATGCCATATCCCTGGTGGCCGAGGCATTTGTGTGATCACGCCAGTCTGATCACACCTGGGTTGGCACCGTCAGGTCCAGATGAATGGATTGGCGCATTGACGGGCTTCCGAAACCCCCTCCTCCAAGGGGTGTGCTACGCCCAGACGGAGCGACGGGCTGACCGTCCTATTGCTTGCCGCTTGGTCAGAACCGAACAGCGAGTCTGGGATGCTGCAGCAGGGTACCCCTCCCCTCCTGCCCGGAAGCGGAAGCCTCGGTCACGGTCATGTTCTCCTGGCCCCAGTGGCTAAAGAATAGCAAATGAGATTAAATGGTCCCAAGGAAACCCAATGTGAGAATTCATGGTACTTGTTTACCTAAAGGACTTTGGGGGGGAAGTCTTTTAACCTATGTGCCTCTAGGCCTCAGTTTCCCCAAACTGAAGGGGGTGAACGCAAACAGCCTCTCTCTCTTAGAGCGTTTACAATCCATGATTGTCCGCTTTCCGTGTTTCAGGGCCTGCTGGGTGGGGTGCATGTGTACACGCGTGTGTTTAACATTTACAAGTAAGAATTCCTTGCACACATGGTTAACACCGGCCTGGCCAGCCTGACCTCTGGCTGAGACAGCTCTGGGCACATTCTCAGCAAGGACCTAATCCTGTGACCTCGGTATTAATAGTGTTTCTCCTGGCCGGATGCTTATTTGCCGAGGACTCAGAATCTGAGATCCATCCCAAGACAAGCCAACACCTTCCGTCCGGTGGTGACCCCTGGAGATCAGGAAGCCCTGCTCCGGGGTCAAACCATCTTATCTTTACCCTTCATGAAGTCTAAAACCAGTGTCTCTGCCTTTGATGGAGGCCTCCTTAGAGATTTTATTTTATTTATTTTATTCATTTATTTATTTTATTATTGAGACAGAGAGAAACAGAGTATGAGCGGGGGAGGGTCAGAGAGCGAGGGAGACGCAGAATCCGAAGCAGGCTCCAGGCTCTGAGCTGTCCGCACAGAGCCTGACGTGGGGCTCAAACCCACGAACCATGAGATCGTGACCTGAGCTGAAATCAGATGCTTAACTGTCTGAGCCACCCAGGAGCCCCTCCTTAGAGATTTTAAACACTGGCCACCTGTCCTGTATTATTATCCTTAAAGCTGGTCATGATCAAAATTCGTCGGCCTGGTCAGCCCCTTGCACTGTGTTTCCATCTCATCCTACGCTCCCAGCTCTGATTTTGTCTGTCCCTGAGTTCTCGCTGTGCATAACCATCTCTATTTATCCCGAAATGTAGACGCTAGAATTCCACCTAATCCTTGCTGATAAGGGGAGAATGCCGACGGCTGCCCCCGGGCATTTTTTTAGGAAGCTTTTGATGTCCTCAAAATCCTCTTTGTGGGAACTATGCCAAAAGCCGTTCATCTGAGCGGATTGGATCTGGCGTGCTCCCCCGGCTGAGCAAGGGCGTGTCTGGGCTTGTGAACTCGCCCTCCATCGGGATATGAGGTCAGAGTCCAGGATGGCCCTTTTAGTCTGGATGGTTGAACTTGGCCCTGCAGCCTGGCTCGTCTGCACCCGGGGTATTGTGCGCGGGGAACATGAACGCTGGATCTCAGTCCCCCCCACCCCGCCCCCCGTCTCCCCCATCCCCGCCTCCTGAGTCAGCATCTTGCCCAGTGTTCTCCTTTGTTCTGGTCCACACTGGAAAAGCTCATGCCCATAGCAGGTGGAGGACTCACCTCTGGGCCTGGATGGCCACTGCTGCCTTCCAGAACACACTGCCCACTGCCCTCCCCCTAATCAGTAGCTGATGGTGCCCAGCCTCTTGCCGAGTGCCATCTCCTGCGTCCTCAACACTGGCCTGTGGTTGTCCAGTGAGCACCTGACACCCGTCTGTTAAGTCTCTTGATTTCTGTCGCCCGAGGAGTGCCCTCGCCTCGGCCCCTCCCCGCCCCCAGCGTCCTTCGCCACCTGCTCAGAGTCCCTCCACGGCTCTCCAAGCGGCTCAGGCCAAAAGCCCACGCAGCCTCCTTGTTTTCTCATTTTCCCTCCGGCCCTAAGTCACTCCATCAGCAAGCCCTGTCGCCTCTGTCTGTGGGATAGCTCCTGACTTCAGGCCCTCCTCTCCACTCCCCTGGCTCCTCTGTGCTGGGCAGTAACCTCTCAGCGGCTCCCCCTGCTTCCAGCCCACCCCCCACGCTCCACCCAGCGACCAGCACCGTCTTTATAACGTGGAAACCGCAGCTGCACCTCGTTGTCCCCTGCTCTGAGCCCTGCGGTGGCCTCCATTGTGTGCAGAATAAACTCCAAACTCCTTCCTCGGCCCTGCAGCCCGCTCTGCCTCCTCTCTGCAGCCACGGTGGCCTTCCCAGCGCTCAGACACACCAGGCCTGCGCCTCATCCGGACCTGGGATTTGCTCTTCCCTCTGCCTGGCGGACCCTCCCTGGCCTAGACCTTCCCATGATTGTCCCTCCTCCTTGCCTTTCAAGTGTCCGGTCCCTGAGCACCTTGGCAGATGTAAAGACCCCGCCCCTACCCCACCACGCCTTCCCGTCGGGCTTTTTTCACGGCACCCCACGGGGTCTGAGGTCATTCTTTATGTCAGCACGCCTTGTCTACCAGAGCGGAAAGTCTGCTCCGGAGAACAGGGTCCCTGCCTGCCATGGTCACGGCCACACCCCCAGCTCCAACAGCAGGCTCGGCACACAGGGGCACCCACTAAATGCTTATGGAATTCGTAAGCTGCAGGAACAACAAAGAGAAGGAAGCGGGGCAGCCCCTGCCGGGAGCCAGATGCCACCTCCTCGTCGGACTGGCCTGGGCACCGCGCAGAGGCCATCTTCATGCCCCGGCCTTTGCCCAGTGCCCTGCGTGCTGCCTGCATGCTCTAGAGCTGTGTGTGATGCCCCAGAGAGGCAGACGACTCTGTGAGGTAGTGAGCTCCCCGAGGCTAGAAGTGTTCAAACACTGGAGAACTGGCAATTCATCAAAGGTTTTCTCAGCTATAGGGTTTTGTATTAGGTCAGTGGCTTTCTCACATTTTTTAAAGCACTACAGGGGCGCCTGTGTGGCTGAGTCGGTTAAGTGGCCAACTTCATTTCAGGTCATGATCTCGGAGCTAGTGAGTTCAAGTTCCCGAGATGGGCTCCGTGCTGACAGCTCAGAGCCTGGAGCCTGCTTTGGACTCTGTCTGTCTGTCTGTCTCTCTCTCTCTCTCTCTGCCCCTCCCCCACTCACACTCTGCCTCTTTCTCTCAAATATAAATAAACATTAAAAAAAATTTTTTTTAAACACTAGATACCTTTTTTCTTCTTCAATCTTAAACGGAAGCCCAGTGCATAAAGCAAAAACAGATCTGCCCTGGGTGGGGTCTCGGCCTCTCCATTCCCCACCCCGGTCTCACAGCAATCTCCTCGGTACCCACCATAGAGCGCCAGGGGTCTGCCCGCTGAGGTCAGGGTAAAACCCGAGCTCAAGACCATCCTCCCCGGATCCTGTGACCTCAGAGGGCCCCGCTCAGAGGAAGGTCCAGCGCCCAGAGGCTAGTGCCCGAGATCACATACCCGAGGCCTTGGTCCCGAGGGGGCCCTAAGTTCCAGCCCGCCGCCCCGTGGCAGCCCCGTTGGGCCGTAGAGGAGAGCATTTTCCAGTAACTTTTGGAGACGGAGCCCCTGAATCAGGCAGCAGCAGAAGTTCACAGGCTCAGCCCTCTTTGAATTGAACCCGGCAGCTGTCATTTTAGGGTTTCAGTGGGAAAAAGCATGATAAAGCTGGCATTGTAAGGTGTTCTTGGAGCAAATGAGTCGGAGGAGAGTGAGGTCAAGGACACGGTGCCGTATCAGGCACTGAGCGGCTAGTAGGAGCATGAGAATGAGGGTGAATCTCAGGGACTTTTGGGGGGGGCGGGGGGATGGGGACAGCGGCCGGGAAAGAAAGCAGCAGGCTGGATCAGCGTTCCCGGCCCACAGCCAAGCGTCAAAGATGCCGTGGCCACGGAGAAACCGACAGGCTGAGAGGGGCCAGTTTGGGATAAGAAGACAGAAAGCAGTTTCTTGGCTCAGGGGAGATGCCTTATCCAGCCACAGATGTGGATTTAGAGGGTTGGACCGAGCGTCCCCTGCCTGGAGCTGTCACTTGGGCATGTGGTGTTTGAGCTGTTTGGATGTGCGTGGGTGGGGAGACAGAGAGAAAGAGCGCGAGCCGCCGTGACCATGACCTCGGCCGGCCCCCCTTCCCCGCCGGGCTCCGGAAGCTGGCGCCAGGTCTGCGCCCACAGCTGCTCCCCTCTGAGCCGCCTGATTGCCTAATGGAATCTTCCTGGGAGGGGAGAGAGTGGGAGGGGAGAGAGCGCTGTCACACACCCGTCTGCAGTGGTGCTAGGGATGGGGCGACCTGCTCGATGCCCGATGCCCGTTCTCGGTGCCCACATGGAAACCTGCAGACGTGCTGCGGGGGGCGGGGAGGAGAGGTGCAGGGGGTCGTGCAGGCCCCTCTCTCTGTTGGCTGCTGCAGGGGAGGGAGGGACGGGCCTCCCCAGGGCAGTGAGGCCTTCCTCTGCTCCTGCTTGGCAGAGCCAGGGGTCCCCAAAAACCATTCCCAGATTAACCAGGGGTCTTGGGGTCTTATTGCATTCACAGCCAGTCGGCTTTGGTGGCTGGTCACAGGGTCACAGCAGAGCCGGAGTGCAGGACCCCAGGGCAGAATCGTCCCCTCAGGCAGACAGAAAGATATGTCTCTCTCTCTCTCTCTTTCTCTCTCTGGCTGCCTCTTCCCCACCCTCTGTCTCTGTCTCTGTCTCTGTCTCCCCATCCTCTGCTTCAGCGCCGTGCATCAGGCCGGGATCAGCCAGGACAACCATAAATGGTAACGTGCTGCCTGCAGGCTTGCCCCGGCTCCCAGAAGCCTCCCTGCTGGGCCTCTGGGAGACCCCAGCCCTGTCTTTGCCTCTCCCCCCACCCGCCCCTCCCCCGGAGGAAAAGGCTGACTCGGACACGTGGCCGGGGACCAGTGACGTTAGGGGTCAGGTTCCGTCCAGTAGTGAAATGCTGGGACTCTCGGTCAGGGAGGCGATGGGGTTGGGTTCCCCGTCTGGGGCTGCTCTGGGGACCAGCCAGGATGACGCCAGCTGTCTGTCCCTGAGAGTGTCACTGACTCGCCATTTTCACAAAATTGATTTACTTTGGCTTGCTCGGGCTGCCGGAACAAAGCACGGCAGACTGGGCGGCTTGAGACACAGACATTTCCTTTGTCCAGGACTGTGAGGTCCGGGCGGGGGCAGGGTCAGTCTCTCCCGAGGCCTCTGTCCCCGGTTTGCAGGGGCCACCTTCTCGCTGGTCCTCATGGGGACCTTCCGCCAGCACGTGCGCCCCTGGCATCTCCCTATGTGTCTTCTTACGCACCAGCTCTTAGAAGGACACTAGTCCGATTGGAGTAAGACTCACCCTCACGGCCTTGTTTTAACTTAATTCCTTCTTTAAAGGCCCTCTCTTCAAACGTAGCCACGGCCTGAGGTGCTCTGGCTGGTAGGGCCTCAGCATATGACGGGAGGGACGTGATTCAGCCCACAGCACCCAAGTGTCAGGTGCCACTCTCAGGACCAAGGCCAGTGACAGGAAATCCACAGCGATCAGGGCGCCTGGAGGGGCTCAGTCGGTTGAGCGTCAACTTCAGCTCAGGTCATGATCTCACAGTTCATGAGTTTGAGCCCCGCAGGTCATGATCTCACAGTTCATGAGTTTGAGCCCTGCATCGGGCTCTGTGCTGAGAGCTCGGAGCCTGGAGCCTGCTTCTGATTCTGTGTCTCCCTCTCTCTCTGCCCCTTCCCCGACTCGTGCTCTGTCTGTCTCTCTGTCTCTCTCTCCCTTTCAAAATTAAATAAACATTAAAAAAATAGAAGAAATACGCAGGGATGGGCTCTCAGTGGGCTTGCAGTCCGAGCGCTGACCAGCTGCCGTGGTTGTGCTGCCCCAGGCGTGGTCCTGGCCGAGCTGGGGGTGGGGGCAATCCCAAGGGTGGAACTCAGACCTCCAGACCCCCAGGGGATTGCCTCGGACCACATGCAGCCAGGCCTCTGCTGATTCATTCCACAAACACTGAGCTGAGAGCTGAGTCCCTCAGCCTTCCAGACCAGGCCTTATGTGCACTTTGAACCCCCTTCTGGAAGTTCTTGCTGCCCCCTATCCTGCCCTCGCCATGCTTTCTCCCCATTTGTTATTATTTAAGACAATTTTTTAAACATTTATTTTTGAGAGACAGAACGTGAGCAGAGGAGGGCAGAGAAAGGAGACACAGAATCCAAAGCAGGCTCCAGGCTCTGAGCTGTCAGCCCAGAGCCCTACATGGGCCTTGAACTCACGAACTGCAAGATTGTGACCTGAGCCAAAGTCAGCCACTTAACCAACTGAGCCACCCAGACGCCCCACTTTTCTCCTCATTTAAAAGCTGCTGGACGCTCCTCGAAGCCTCATCCCTTGTAAGATCTTCTGGTTCTGGGCCCTGCCTGCTGACCCCCACGGTCCCTCACAGTCACACCAAACTCCAGCCAGTCAGCACCAAAGCCGTGGTACCCCTTGCCCGGCGTCCCCTCTGGGGCCTCGCTGCGCCCCTCAGCGCCGCCCCCCCCCCCATGTTGCTTTGACACACAGCATGTTCCAGAAAACATACCTGCAAAGCCGCATGTGCCAAAGCAGGACTAAAGGCAGAATGCATTATAGGAAGGGACGAAGATGCAGTCCTTACTGGTGGCTCTTATTCTAGAATTTTAAAATAATTTTTTTAATGTTTATTATTTTTGAGAGAGAGAGAGAGAGAGAGAGAGAGAGAGAGAGAGCTCACAAGTGGGGGAGGGGCAGAGAGAGGGAGACAGAAACCGAAGGAGGCTCCAGGCTCTGGGCTGTCAGCACAGAGCCTGACACGGGGCTCGAATTCACAAACTTCGAGATCACAGCCTGAGCCGAGGTCAGACACTTAACTGAGTCACCCAGGCATCCCTACAGTTCACCATCTTGAGGCAGAGAGCACTGGACGGAGGCCTAGGGCCATCACCGTCCCGAAGGATGGCCATCTGTGTCCCAATCACACTGTTTACAAGACCCGTCCATCTTATTCCTGGTATCAGCACTTCCGTTTTTCTGTTGTGTCCACGTCTCATATAAAATAAGGGCAAAGTGCAGTAAACAGTGTTTTGTTTAATAATGGAATCCTTTCCATTATCATGATGTTATGTAAAACCCCGCTAATTGGCCCAGATAATCATGTGGGTCTGGGGCGCTTTCCCAAAGCACAGGCGGAAAATTCCAGCATCCTGGCCACCCCCCGGCTGCTGCTGGAATCTGACGCAGGCCGCCCTCTCCCCCAAGAATTCTACACGTTCTGGGCGTGCACAGTGGGATGTGAGCAGGCAGTGACAGGGGTCAGGACTCTGGCTGTCAGTGACAGCGCGCTGGCCGGGGCAGCCTGCGCGGAACTGGGAGGTGAGTCTCTCATGGACAGGGGAAGGCGGGGGTGGAGTGGCCTTGGGGACAGCCAGAGCCAGGCCCCCCCCCACTCCCAGGCTCACAGCTCTGGGACCAGACGCCCCTTCTCCCCAAGCAGAGTCGGGCCAAGAGTCCCACCTGTGTGCTGGTGCGCTGAGGGGGGGTGTGTGACTGCTCTGACTGGCCGTGCCCTCTGGGGCCTCAGGCTTGGAGCGGCATCTTCTGAAGCAAGGGCATTTCTGCACCGACAGAAAACAATATGTGGCCAATTCAGCACTATTTTCCAGACTTCATGAAGTCTCCAATAAAAAAAATGTATCTTATTTTATTTATTTATTTTTTAGTTTATTTTTCGAGAGAGAGAGAGAGTGAGCAGGGGAGGGGCCGAGAGGAAATCCCAAGCGGGCTCCACGCTATTGGCGCAGCGCCCAATGGGGGGACTCGAACCCACGAACCGTGAGCTCATGACCTGAGCCAAAAATCAAGAGTCAGACGCCCAACCGACTGAGCCACCCAGGCGCCCCTAGAAAGTCTATTTTAAATTACATTCCTGTATATAAAGCCGCAGAATCACACAGGAAATTTTATAAAACCGTATCCACCTCTACCACACACATAACACTGTTTATCTTTAATTTAACTCGGGGATACAAGGGTACCTCCAAAGTCTTAGAGTAGTTTTAAGTTTTAATAACGTAAGAAGTGTAAATGCTACAAAGCTATGATACTTATTAGTTGAATATTTACTTATTTAAATTCCTTTTATACTTAATTCCCTGACATTTGAAGGCTAAGCTTTTCATTTTAACTCTTTGTGTATACGGGAGACTGTGTGGACGGGAGGTGGAGGAGTCCTCTCCCATGGACACCTTGGTGAGCTGGCCCACCCCTGGGGGGCTCAGCCGGTTGAGCGTCCGAGCTCGGCTCACGTCATGATCTCATGTTCCTGAGTTGGAGCCCCGCGTCGGGCTCTGTGCTGACAGCTAGCTCAGAGCCTGGAGCCTGTCTTCAGATTCTGTCTCCCTCTCTCTCTGCCCCTTCCTTCTTGCGTGCTCTCTCTTTCTCAAAAATAATAAACATTTTTAAAAAATCACAAATTTCACAGTTCAGAGACCCATGTGTAGCATTTTTAAAATATACTAAGAAAATCCATGCATATTAGAAAATCCAAATTATACAGAAATGTGTAAGATAAAAAGACAAGGCTGCCCTCCACCCCTCTCCCCAAAGGTAGCCACTAACAGTGTCGTGCGTGTCCTTCCAGAAAACCTTTCCTCGGCGGTTATGAGCATGCACATGCATTCCCGTTTTTATATCTACACCCAAGAGACGGCCCCTGCCACCCTGCACTGCTGCTTGCTTTTTCCTGGTGGGAATTTGTCCTGATGAATTTTTCATACCGTGTATGGCTACCTCCTTTCTAATTTTTTTAAATGTTTATTTATTTTTTGAGAGAGAAAGACAGCGTGAGCAGGGGAGGGTCAGAGAGAGAGAGACACAGGATCTGAAGCAGGCTCCAGGCTCTGAGCTGTCAGCACAGAGCCCGATGCGGGGCTCGAACCCACAAATCGTGACATCATGACCTGAGCTGAAGTCGGATACCCAACTGACTGAGCCCCCCAGGCGCCCCCAGCTGCCTCCTTTTTAATGCACAGTGTTGCACGGTGTGTGTGTGTGCTGTTAATGTTTTGGTGAACGTGTCAACCAAATACATTTAACTCTAAGGATGAACATACACTTGTTTCCAGTTTGGTTTGTTTTCTACGGCACAAAATTAGAGTCATTGTAGAAAAAGCCAGACAGATGGTTTTCCAGCTCAGAGCAGATCCCAGGCCGTGGGCGTGCTGGGTCACAAGGGTGTCTCCGTCCCCTGTCTCCCCCGAAGGGGCCCGCCCCCCTCCCCACAGCCACAAAGATGCTTTGCGGCACGAAATTCTCGGAGCGTCCGGACGCCCAGGCGCCACATGCTGACCTGCGCTCCGGACCACACCGCTCACATTTGGGGCTGAGCTTGATGGGAACGGAATGCAGAGTCCCGCTCCGTCTCCCGCCAGCTCCTCCCAGCTGCCTTTTGCGAGAGAGGGAGAAAGTCAAGGCCCTTGGGGCGCTTGATGACCCGAGGTTGGCTTGCTCACACTTGCCACCCAGCTCCGCCCGCTCCGCTCTGTCAGGGACAGGGCCCCTCCGCTCAGCCACTCCTCCTTTGGGACACAGAGGCCTGGGTGTGCTGCCTTCCCCGCGCGGGGAGCTCACTCCCGTGTGTGCCTCCCCTCGTGAACCGGGGGTGTCTCCGGGTCCCCCGGCCAGCCGTCCATCACAGCTCCCTGGGCCGCCTGTCCCCGCCGCGCCCTTCAGTCCCGGGACCCCCCAGCATTCCTGCAGCTTGAAGTCACTCCTTCCTCCCAAGAAGGCCATCTCGGGACGCTCCCTCCAGCCATCTGTTTATTGAGTCCATTCGTGGGAGTGTGTCGGGCCTGAGGGAGGTGGTGCTCCCATGTGGGGGATTTGGACACCGAAACGGGAGAAACGAGGTTCCGGGAGGCAGAGCCCCTGCCCGCACCCTCTCTGTGAGGCCCGCCAGCTTTCCTCTTGTGTCTTTAGTTCTACCCGCCAGAGCGGGGGATGGGAGTCTGCAGTCCCCTTACCAAACTGGCATCCAAAGGCTTTGGCAAGCACCCCCGGGAAGGGGAATGAGACTGAGGTGCAAAGGTCAAAAGCAGAGCTCCTTGGCCCACAGCCCCCCCAGCTTATCAAACAGCGTTAGCATGGAGATCGTATGGATTCCACCTGCTGATGTACCGTGGCCCCCACTGGGGTCCTCCCGACCACGCCCAACAGACCCGTGCCCTGGGGGCTCAGGCTGGCCCTCGGCCACCCCTTCCTCTTGACGCTCTGCCCCCGCTGCCCCACCTCCCCAAGGCGGTCACTCACCTGCAGTGCCCCCACTGCTGTGGTGCATCTCTCCTGCCAGGGGGCCAGGGTCACGTCACTTTCACCCAGGGCTCAGGCACCGGGCACTGACTCTGTCCTTGTCTTTCAGGAGGAGGAGGAGGAGCAGGAGCAGGATGGCCAGGAGGACCCACCCCGAGCAGAGCCCGAGGAGGAAGATGGTGAGTGCGACCTGGCCTCTAGGGTGCACCCCTCCCCCACCCGGGCCTGTCCTCACTTTCCAGTCTCTAAACCACGAGTCGCCTCCCATTATGGTTGGGCCTGGCTCACCGGTACGCTGAGCACCTGACCTCCCGTCTCCTGCGGTGTCTCCTAGCCCCCCTCCCGCCACCTGCTTGTGCCTTTCAGTGTCTCCCCAAACATCTCTGACCTATTTTATGGAGACAAAAGCCACTTACAGGGCTCCGGCCTTGAATTCTGCTGAATGAAAGCCCCAGGGGAGCAGCTGACCTCCCTGCCATCCTGGAGGAGCGAGCAGGAGTGAGCGGGAGCCTTAAGGACTCTGGCCAGCTCGCACCTGACCCGGTGGAAGGCGGTGGGCTTGCCCTGGGCACCCACGGGGGCCAGTGCCCTGGACAGACAGAGACAGAACCAAACAGGTGTGGGGTTCCGGTGCGTCAGTCGTGTTTTATTTCTTAAAAACAAAAACAAAACACAGGGGGGCCTGCGTGGCTCGTCGGTTGAGCGTCCGACTCGATTTCAGCTCAGGTCATGATCTCACAGTTTGTGAGTTCGAGACCTGAGTCAGGCTGGCGCGGAGCCTGCTTGGGATTCTCTCTCAATCTCTTTCTCTCTCTTTCTCCCTGCCTCTCCCGGCCCCCTCAAAATAAATAAATAAACTAAAAAAAAAAAAAAAAAACCGCCAAAAAACCGCACACCAAAGCCAGGAAATGCCAACACGCCCACATCTGTTAAGTCTGTACGACAAGGTCATGGAGGACGTGCTTTGCGTTGGCTCAAGGATTTCACGATTCATCAAAAGGCAAGACTGAGGCTGAGACTTTGGGCCGGCTGCTGGCAGGGCCAGTGGAAAGAGCGGGCTGCAGGAATGCAGTGACCGCGGGCGTGTGGGCCGGCGGCGGGGCTGCGCTGGGGGCCCACGGCTGCAGCTGCTGTCGGTGCCGCCCCGGAGGGAGGGGAGGTGGGGGACGGGCAGGCAGCTGCGGAGCCGGGTGGGGGGACCCTGCTGTCCCTGCCGCTGCTGGTTCTCCTCCATTGTCTGCGGGTTAGAGACGCATGGGACCCGTGGCCGCAGGCTCTGTCCCTGCCTCGTGGCCCCAGCTGCAGGGATCCTGGAGGTGGGGGTCCCATTAGTGACTTGGGGACACAGAAAGGGGCAGGAGCCGAGGCCACTGGGGGTCCCTCGGCCAGGTCACGGGGAGGCTCACTAGCCTCACCCCCAGCCGCGTGCCTCACCACTGGGCCCTCCTTCCTTATCTGACTGCTGCCCCCATCGTCCCCCATCCTCCCGCCAGCCGCCAGCGCTGACAAGGCAGGGGCGGGGAGGGGAGGTTTATGGCCCCAGCTGTCAGAGGAAAGAAGAGTGGGCCCCCAGCCCCTTGGCTCAGCTCCCGGGCTAATGGATTAGTGTCGCTAAGATGCCCTTCCTGAGCGACTTGGTGATCACAGAAGGCTGCAGGGGGCCGTCCTCCTCCCCGGAGGCTCACACATCGGAACCTCCGGGTCCGGCGGGACTGGACGCGGCCGCGGATCCCTCCGTGCGCCCAGTGTGATGTGATTGTCGGCTTCCTTCCTTCTCCCCGCCTCGGAAAACAGAACACTGATCAGTCCTGCCCCGTCAATTGAAACCTTGAGTTAGTACCCAGCTGGCAGAATTAAAACTGTTATTTTTCTAAAACATAGAGACGCAATGACCTTGACGTGGAGGGTAATTGGTTTTCTTCGCTGCCTCTCTCGGAGGTCCGGAAGCGAGCCTTGTCGGTGCGCTGGCTGTGAGCTCATTCCGAGACCGCAGCTCTGTGTGAGTCCGCCCGGATGGCAGGCCTTTCGGGGCTTTCCTGGCGACCGGGGACCCAGGCCCCTCACATGGGGGGCTCTGAATTACTTGGCAAAGTGCCCAGGTCCTCAGATGCGAGCGGGCCATGCCTGGCGCTGCCGGGACCCCTGGTCCCCCAGGCCCACAAGGACCCAGCCCTTGGCTCGCCAGCCTGAGCTCTGTTCCGGAAGAGCCAGCCAGTGGGGTCAGGGGTCTCTGGTGGGGGACAGGAGGCCGGGAAGGGATTCCCCTGTCTCTGCAGAAGCCCCCTCTCACCCGGAGGAAGAACCAAGCCCCCCTTCCTGCCCGTGAGGCCTGGCCCCTCTCGGCCACCCAGTGCCCCTGGCCTCCCTGCTTTCCTGGATCTGTCTGCCAGACACCAGACGGCTTGCTCCCTCTCAACTCTCGTCCGTAAAACCCTCCCGATGCCACCCCCACCCGCTCCCCCAGTGAAACCTCCAAGCAGCCCCCTCCCTGCCTCCCACACCCCTGTTCTTTCTCCGGCTTTTGGAGAGAACAAACAGAGCCCCCACCACGTAACATCTGGGTTCTGAGTTTGCATCCAGAACCTCCTTCCTTCAGCCCCGAGAGAACGTGAATCAGAGGGGACAAGACCTCTTCCCCCTCCCTGAGCCCACATCCGCCTGTCTGATCAAGCGGGACAGTGCCCGCTGGGGGTCGGGGGGCCTGGCGGCAGGACGTGGAGGTGGAGGTGCCTGTCGCTGGAGTGACACGGGGGTAAACCCTCCCGAACAGCACCGAAAAGGACTACGTCTGTGTGCAGGCGTGATTGGTTGGCCTCCGAATTTCCCTTCCTCCATTCTTTTCCGCCTTAATGGAAATTAGACAAAACAAGCCATTCAGTCTGTCCCC
The DNA here is from genome assembly GCA_004023845.1 of Helogale parvula. NCBI lineage: Eukaryota > Metazoa > Chordata > Mammalia > Carnivora > Herpestidae > Helogale > Helogale parvula. The sequence goes on from PJEM01003827.1 coordinate 93,005, forward strand.
GGGGCAGCCGGAGGCATCTGCTGGGCTGAAGGACCACTTACGGGCATCGATTCCCAGGGGGGCTCTCTACCCCCACAGAGGCTGAGCCCAGGGCTCCCCTCTGAAGTTCTTTTCCCATCTGCCCAGGCAGCCCCTGCCCAACGGCTGCCCTCGCTCTGCTCTGTCCAGGCGTCTGGCGTGCCCTGTCTTCGGGGCAGGAGACTGTTTGTTCTAAGGCAGCTAAGGAGTCTGCTCTCAGGGACAGGCGAGTCCCAGGACACCTAGTCAGTTCTCCATACTGGTTTGGATGCCCAAATCCAACATGGCGTGAAAGGTGCCACATCACTCCCGGGACCTACTGTGAGCTAGAGGCGTGGTTTCAGATTTCTGGTAGCTGGTGGGCATCCCCCAAGGCCCAGAGCCTGGAGGACCCGGACGGAAGGGCTGGGGTCCCTGTGCCGCCCTCCGGGCCTGGGACCCAAGGAGAGGCTGGGAGCCCAGCACCTTGGCCCAGCCTACTGGGTCTGATGTATTTCGCACAGCAGTAATGGGGTGGGGAGGGGCTTCAAAGGCGAGGGTAGACCTCCTTGAGTCCTTGAGGGGCAGCCAGACAGCTCTGTGGGTGGCTCAACCCCGCCTTCAGGGGTTGGGTCCAACATTCGGTGGACAGAGCCGTAGGGGACTGATTTCCCTCCAGCTGCCTCATTCGTGTCTCCGTATCCCCATCTCGAGATCCAAAAGATCTCCTAAGTCCCTGTGGGATGTCCCGGAAAGAGTGTGGGAGGGAGCCATTCGAGAAGAAAAGTCGAAGGTGCCCTCTCTGAGGCCTGGGCAGCATAGGCGTGGGCACTGGGGTGGACAGGGTGGGGAGAAGGGGACTCGGAGTCTGGGGGAGGCACCCCACCGCCCCCCCAGGCCCCCGTGCCGGCTCTGACCCCCTTCCCCGTCTCCTCTCTGCAGCAGGAGAGGTCTTCTCCTTTAAATACAGCCCCGGGAAGCTGCGGGGAAACCAGTACAAGAAGATGATGACCAAAGAGGAGCTGGAGGAGGAACAGAGGTAGGCCGCACACCTTCCTCTCTGACGCCATTGCTCCCTCGAGCCCGGACTGCCCGGCCCCTGCCCTGGGGGGCCAGGAGAGGGGGCGAGCCTCGGCAAGCCCCCTGCCCCCTCCCCGTTCTGTTTTTGTTTTAGGGGTTCTTTCCTATCTGTCCTGGCTCGACTCAGCCAGGTTCGGTCTCCCCCAGAGACAGTCCCCTCCGGGCGTTCGCTCGGCAGGAGCGCAGGAGCAGCTGAGCCCCTCCCCTGCCCCCTCGCCCCGCCCCCCTCGCCCCGCTGCAGAGGGAAAGAGCGAGATGCCAGGGAAGAGCCTGGAGCAGACAGAGTTCATGACAGAACCGATCTATCACTTTAGGACTGAGCTCCATTCTTCCTGCTCATCCGTTTGGCCGCTCTCTCCGGCCCCTCCTCGCCCAGCGGCCGCGGCTTTCTGCGTCTGCTCTGCTCAGCGGAGCCCGGCGGCAAGCGTAGCGCCTCAGTTTTAGAGTCGGGCACCCCCCACCCCCGCCGTACGCCCCCTGCACGCCTGTGGGCTTCCCTCCGCGTGTCCTCTGCGCTCCGTCCCACCAGCGTGCCAAGGAACACTCTGGAAACTGCAGGACAGCTGGGGAGAGAGAACCGGGGCTGTGACCCCGAGCCCAGGGGGCTCCTGCACGGCCCCCTGGAGCCTGGTGTGCTTTGGTTCAGGCAGGAGTCTAGACAGAAGCCCAGGCTGCAGCCACCACTGCTTGTTAGCACAGCTGGGTTTCGGGGGCCCCAGGGGACAGGAGGGTTTCGTTTTCCAAACTGCACAACTCAAGCGCCCTTTCATCGCCACTGGCGAGGCCACTCAGGGTCCCTCCAACATCGGGAGGCGCTCCACCCATTTCCCTTCCTGCAGCTGTTCCCGGTTCTTCCAAACCCCGCCTGGAAGGTTCTTCTCGGGGGCGGAGGGTGGCAGTGTCGGCCCAGCTCGAGGAGGACCCGGAGCAGGGGGGCATGGCCTCCAGGGGAGCCCTCCCCCCACTTCTCAGAGCTGGTGACGCCGCCTCTGGGTGTGACCCGGTTTGCTGCCTTTATGTTTCAGGATTGAGCTGACCTCTGACCTCACTTCCCTGTAGCACGTTCCCTAGGTCCTGAGCCACACATAATCTTGCAAATCCTTTTGGTAAGGAGACTGACTTCTTAGACCACTGGGGCTTCCCTTCTCCTGTCTGTTTGTCCCCAACATGACTGGCGTGGTCTAAACCTCCCCCACCTCCGCTGCCTTCATAACCGATTAATTCATTCTGCACACCGAGCACCGATCCGCCTCATTCTTCCCCATCACGGGGTCAGGGGGTTGGGGGTGGAGGAGAGGGTCACTGGATGACCAGGTGCCTCCCTCCCCCCGGGGCTGCAGGGTTCTGGGAGCCCAGTGACCGGGAGTTCCCCGTGGGCCTCCTGGACCAGCTGGCAGGGAGCAGGCGCCCCCTTGTGAGGCTGGGGAGGAACTGTCATCTCCCTGGGGACCGTGGAGGCAGGTGTCACCTGGCACTTTGGTCCTACCCTAAGAAGGTGACGCAACTTATAAAACCTCATGTGGCAAAAACCCTGTGCTCCCAAGTTGTGGGGCAGGCAGGACTTTCTGCTCAGGGGAAGGGGTGGCCAACTCCAGCCCTGGTCACTATGCTCAATGTGATCAGAACATGGTCACTCTGGTTTTCCTGGGGTCCGTGGCGGCTTCCGCGCTGCTGTGGCCGGGCTGAGTAGGCCCACAGAGCCCCAAAGAGTCAGTATTGGGCCCTTTACAGGGACATTTTGCAGCCCTGGGACTAAGGATAGGGAGGGCTGGATGCACCCGGGGGCCCTCGAGGGTCCCTGGGGACAGAGCTGTGGCCGGGACCCGCCTGGTCAGAGGCTCCCTGCAGACGTGAGGAGCCTCTGGGACAGGAAGGCCAGTTAGGGGATGGATGCCAGGCCCTGGGCCAGGAGTCAGACGGCCACTGTCACTGGGCTCCGAGCTGGGGCCTCGGCAGTAGGTAAGGAGAGTCCCTCCTCTGTTACATTTAGACAGGAGGGTCTTTTGTTACAGTCTTTGGGGGCTGGTCGTACGCCAGTCCACACTTGGCTCTTCTGGAGGGTGGAGGCCGTGCCCCAGTGCTGCTCTGGGGGTGGAGGAGGAGATCTCTCCTCATCTGCAGGCTGTGGTCATCACCGCTGCGCCCCGAGTTGAGAAGGAGGGAGCTAAACACAGTCCTCGAAGGGTGGAGCTGGAGTTCATGTTCATTTTCATCACCACCCTTCCCTAGCATGCTCCCCGCGGCTGTTGGACGCCTCTGCCTGTGCCTGCTCCCTCCTGTCCCTGCACGCGGCCACCGCACGCGGCACCGCATGGGGCCCCTTGATGCGCACCCCTCTCGCGGCTGCTTCTCTTCCTTGCATGGTGATGCTTGGGGTCGCAGAGGCTGGCGACTTTGGCTTTGTCTTTTCAACCTCAGCACGGTGGTTCCCATGTGGCCCGGGAGCGAGTCGACAGGTGCAAGATAGGCCAGGTCCCTTCTGAGTCTAGGACACGGCCCTGGGGCCTCAGTCTGGAAAAGAACAGGCATATCCCTGTCAGACCACCAAGACCGCAGGCCAGCAAAAAGTCTGCCCTCTTCTTTGCCTGTCACCTTCTTTCTGACCAAACCCCGCCTGTTTCTAATTCCTTTCTGGGAACACCTGGCACTCGAGTTTCGCGCTAGTTAACAAGTAAATGCTGTAAGTCCCTGATGTTAACTTTATCAATGCAGCCAGCAGAGCAGTGTCCAGAACCCAAATCTGTCGTGGTCACATGATCCAGGACCCCTTCCCCCCCCCCCCCCCCCCCCGGCCGGGGTATACGCTATCAGGACACGGCATTTGGAAGCAGGACTCAAATCAGACCCCAGATCGTGCCTCCGTGTGTTTAAATGGACATTCCCATCCTTAGAATCGCCCGCAGGTCAGGTTCCTTCTGCCCAAGGGGTCAGAAATGGTAAGGTTTGCAAATCCGGAGACAGCTGCTGCCTAAGAACAGCCCTGCTTCTCACTGGCTGCACCCCACTCTCCGAGGTGTCCTTGGCAGTGCCGTGCCCGCTGGGGGACTGTGCATTCCCACCGAAGCTCCTCTGGGAGGCGCCACATCCAGCCTCAGGGTGGGATCCCGCTGGGAAGGTGGGCACGGGCTGCTGACTCTTCCTCCCCGGCTCCCAGAGCTAGCGAAGCTGGAGGCTTGGCGGGAAAAAGCGCCCCCGGCCACACCTGTCCTTGTCTGCCATTCGTCCTTCCCACCTTCTGGTCCAGAGGAAAATGTAGACCAGGCTGGCTCTGATAGATGGGAGCCTGGGACCCCAGCGCCCACTCCATTCGGAAGGTCCTCGGGAATGTCCGGACCTTTCTGGGCGTGGACACGACTCTGGTGGAAGGTGTTTTGTTCAGCATAACAGGGGAGGGCGAGAGGGGGTGGAGGAACCCAGGCTGTGGGTGACTGGGGTGTCCACGAAGGATTTGCCCATGGGAAGGTCTAGAAACATGAGCGACGCTGACGCTAACCTCCAGAAGGGGGCGCCAGAGGGACCAAACCATCTCCTGTTTCCTCCGTGAGCCTGTGTGCTTTCGGGTGTGGTTTAGACAGGGTGGGCACACATCCTAGAGCGCCAGTGTCCCCAGCGGGGACAAGACCCAGCCCAGTGGGAATAGGAAGAGCGTGACAGGAGGGCCCCAGTGAAGCACCTAGCCAAAGACCAGGAGCACCCAGTATCTGTCCTGGCGTCTGCCCTGCCCAACAGCCTAGATGCGGGGTCCCCTCTGCCTGACTACACGCCTCATGGATGCAGAAGGTGGGGGTCGGCCCAGGCCGCCGCGCCACACTCTGGGAAACAGATGGTCCTGCCGCAGGGGATGAGAAGCCAACTCACCCCGTGTCTGAGAAACCAGCGTCCAGCCTGGCTTCTGCAATTCCAAACGTTCTCCCCCTCCTCCCCCCTTCCCGCCCCACACCACCCCCTCTCCACCATGATGCTCGCAAGATGGAAGGAGTTAAAACAAATGATCTTCTCTCCCTATTTCTCTTTACAGAACCGAAGATTAATGAAGTTATCCTTAGCCTCCTGCTAAAGGCTTTTCCTTTTGACATCTTAAAAGCTTGAGAGATAGAATGGAAATCCCCAGTGGAGCCCCACAGGCTCCCGGGTGCCTCTTGCCTACATAAACCCACTGGGACCTAGAGCCTCCGTCAGGACCTGTCCCCTCGGCAGGGAGGATGCTGGGGCGTGGGGTGGGGGTGGGGGTTGGTGCCCCTTGGCCCCCCGGGGGCAGATGTGTTCCTCCCTGTCGGTGTGGATCGCTTTGTTGGAGACTCTGATCTCTCGTGTCACTGAACCCAGCTCTCCGCACACCCTTCGCACCCGTGACCTCCCCAGTGGCAGCCGCCTTGTCATTTTAAACCCACGTCGCTTCACTGCAGCCCCCGCTGCCTTTTCCTCCACTGACACCAAACCAGGCAAATGAGGGCGAGAAGCTGGTGCTCACTAGCTCAGGGGTGGTCGATGGTGATGTCTTCCCTTCCCTGGGGACCCACTTCCCCCTTTCTGGGCGTGGTCGTTGGGGGTGAGGGACGCCGTGGTGGCGGCGGGGCAGCAGGGACCCAGCCTGGGGTGCAGATCGATTTGCGTTGCCTCTAGTCTTCGTCTGGAGGAGGCTTGAATCCAGCCCTCTGGTTGCTAAGAAGCCTTTTCACTGATGCTCTCATCAAGCTCGGCCCGATCTCCACCTTCGCTTTGGCAGAAGCAATAATAATAGTCTGCTTTAAATAGAGTTCTTGACTCTGCCTTTTCCTAGAAGGTTTCATAGATGAGTTAGATTTCAGGCGATAACGTGAGCAGTCCCCGATTCGTTTCTCGGAATTTTATATTGGACAATATTTATACTCTACCAGACTAGTCTGCAGTTTTTAGATGTGTCGGTGACATTTTTTTAAGCAGTAAGTTTTTTAGAAAAAATGTGTTCCATCTGATGGAAGGCCAGGATGTCAACCCCTAGGGCATGCCACGTTCCCAGGGACCCTCTCCCCTCTGGGCCTCAAACCTCAGGTTTAGGGACGCAGCGCGGGTCAGAACACCAGCCACACGGAGCCCTGACGGCTCGTTAGCACCCGGGTTCCCACACAGCAATACGACGACGTCCCGGCTGGGGTCTTACTGACGCCGTGGGCGGGTGGCTGCCTCCCTACAGGTCAGTCACCTCGCTGGTGAGTTGTCTGGAATCTTTCTGAACATGGCTCGCGGCCCCGGGCCTCCGGTGCTCCTGACGGCTTGGATCTGTGTATTCAGCCTCTGTTCAGCCCAATAAACTCTGAGTAGATGATCTCGGTTACTGTGTGTTTTTTCAGTTTTGCTTTGTTTTTAAGAAATCATGTCCTTTGAACCGTTAGAACTGAGCGCCCTCTCTCGAGCTGATGCCGGTGACTCTCTAGCAAGAGTACAACTCATATGAAAAATGCCCAAGCCATCGAAAATACCCGAGAATCTGTGTTCACTCGGGACTATGAGTCCCCCAAGGAGCTCAACACACACCCTTGCACTTCCCAGGGCTTTTCTCGGGCTGTAGGGTACAGATCACGTGTGGCAGCCTCCTCCTCCTCCAGACGGGAAAACGGACCATAGAAATCACGTTCCCAGGGTGACGGAAGAGAGGCTGGGATGTGGGACTGATGCCGCTCTAGCCAGAAACCTGCTTCTAGATGCCGCTCTAGCCAGAAAACCAACTGCTGGAAGGGGGGGGGGGGGGCTCACCGGCGAAGGAGTCTGGGGGGACGCGAGAGCAGACAGTAGGACCCCGCCTTGCGCCAGGCGGCGCTATGGGTGCTGGGTGGCCGGAGGCTGTGCCGGAGCCTTGCTGTGCAGTGTCTGCAGCTGAGCTGGCTGCAGGCAGGGCCAGTGCGCAGGGCTTGGTGCTTGGAGAGACCTCAGAAGCCGGCCTCGCTGACGGCGCCTGGAGCAGAAACAAGAGGCCCTGAACCCTCTGCGGTTTCGCCCCATCCTTCCACAGCGTTTGTGCTCCTAGGAGCCATCCTGTGCTGGTCAGATGGGGTGGCTGAGCCTCTTAAAGATAACAGCCCTGGGGCGCCTGGGGGGCTCGGTCGGTTAAGTGTCCGACTTCGGCTCAGGTCATGATCTCGCGATTTGTGGGTTCGAGCTCCACGTTGGGCTCTGTACTGACAGGTCAGAGCCTGGAGCCTGCTTCGGATTCTGTGTCTCCTTCTCTCTCTGACCCTCCCCTGCTCACGCTGTCTCTCTCTGTCTCTCAAAAATAAATACAAAACATTTAAAAAAAAAAAAAAAAGATAACAGCCCTTCAGGGGCACCTGCGTGGCTCAGTTGGCTGGGCTTCCGACTCCTTAAGTTCTGTTCAGGTCATGATCTCATGGTTTGGGAGTTCGAGCCCCGCGTCAGGCTCCATGCTGACTGTGCAGAGCCTGCTTGGGATTCTCTCTCTCCCTCTCTCGTTGCTCCTCCCCTGTTCCTTCTCTCTCTCTCTCAAAATACATAGATAAGAACTTAAAAGATAAGAGCCCTTCACTCGAGGCCGCCCAGCCTGTGTGCAGGCCGGTTCTGGGCCCTCGAAGGCCATAAGGTAAATGCGCAAAGTGGGAAGAGGCAGCCCTTCCTCCGGTCAGCCAGACCCCCTGCCCAGTCTGCCCCTGGCCAAGCCCCCGGTGCACCCCTGCTTCCCAGCCGGCCGTGGTTTCCATCCTCATCCCTCCAAACTGAGGCTGCCGCCAGCGTGGGTCCTCATGGGTTCTCCGGCCACGGAGTGGGAACAGGCCCTCTCCCCGGGAGATCGATGCTCAAAAGGCGCCCATGGCACAGGGTCACCTGGGTCCCCAGACCTGGGGGGAAACCCAAGACTTAGAACCTGCTTTTAGAACCTCGAGCTGAGGCCGTTGGGTCCACCCAGCTCGCGTGTCCTGAGGGGGTTTGGCTTCAGGTTAACTTTCTTGCCGTCCCGGAAAGCAGACGCGGCGCCGGCCGAGAGCAGCGCTCCAGCCCTGGACGCCCAGGGCCCCCCCGCACTGGGCCTGGAGCACCTTCTTCCCTCTGTCCCCTCTCTGTCCCCACAGAGTGCAGAAGGAGCAGCTGGAGGCCATCTTCAAGCTCATGAAGGACAACAAGGAGACGTTTGGGGAGATGACGGACGGCGACGTGCAGGAGCAGCTCCGGCTCTACGACATGTAGGCGCCTCCGCCCGCGAGGCCCCGGCTGCACCTGCCGCTCCAGCAGGCTCGTTCTCTCTCTCTCTCTGTAGCTGTCGAAGCGCTGTGCCGGGGTGTGCGGTTCCCAAAACGTAGGCGTGCTTTTCCAGCAAGTGGGGTTGCTGTCTTCAGAGTTAGACTTTTTTTTTTTTTTAAGAAAATGTTCCCTACAGCTTGCGTCCATGCAGTCACAGAAGCTTCCAGAAAGCCTTCTGAGGCAGAATGAGAGCACAGAGTTGTTAGACTGGACACTCGGGCAGCTGGACCTGGTACCTATCTTCCCCAGAGCGCCCCTGAATCCTTCCCACACCCGTGTGCTCGGGGGGCCGCGCGGGGGGCTCTGAGCGTCCTCGGACTCTAACTTCCACTCTGGAGCAGATCAGTGTCATCCAGGTGGGGACCTTCGAAGGGCTTCCCTGTGCACGTGGACGCATGACACGTGACACTTTACACAGAACCTCGTTTGAGTGTTCATAATGCCCCCAGGGCCACGCTAGGTGCTAGAGGTAGAAGAAATCCGAGATGGGACATGGGGCCTGCCTTTAGGGAGACGAAAGTCCTCGAGAGGAGACAGGCATGTGCGCAGGAAGAGAGTGTGTCCCCCAGACAGCATTCAGTAAAACAGCAGAATGACCTCATGGCACAGCGTCCAGGACAGGTGAGGAGGGCAGGAAATCTTGGGAGTCCCAGCACTTCAGGACGCCAATGACAGTGGCGGCTCCTGGCTGCTTCCCGGGCCCTGTGTGTGCTCACCCCCCCAGCAGGAAAATTCCTCGACAACCGAGGTGGACAGGGTCTGTTCCAGAGAGACCTGTGACGTTCGTATAAATATTTTGTATTTGCTGAAATAAACCTACATCAACACAGCGAGCTCAAAGCGGCAGTGGCATTTTGTGCCCCTCACTTTACAGATTCGGGGAGGGGGGAGCGGGTAAATTACTCTCCTTCCATCCTCTTCCTGGGCTTCTGGAATTCCCCTGGGGCGCCTCGCCTCTGCTGTTTGCTACTGTCATTCCTTTTACTTCCTTCCGGACAGTCTGCACGAGAGGGGGTCTGTTCTCTGTTCTACCCAAAAGTCAGTGCTTTAAAAAAAGAGCTTTCTGACATTGCTTTTCAAAAAAAAATTATGATGTTAGAGTTCTTTGGTCCCTTTGTCACCTCCCAGGGACCCCTTCCCTCGTGTGGTGGCCGGGCCACCTCTGGGTGGGGGGGCTGCCCTGCCGGTCACGTTGCCCTGGGGCCGCTTTATTGGCCTTCCTCTTCTCCTGCCTGGGTCCCGCTTCTCTGACCATTCCAGGCAGGAAGGACTCCATGTGCATGAGTCAAAACCCCAGCAGCTGTGGGAACAGCCAACTCCAGGAACTTTCATGTACTTGCATCAGCTACGAGGCGCCAACGGCAAGGAACAGAACTCCAACTCTGCTGGTTCGTTCTTGTTGTTTTTAATGTGTATTTGTTTTTGAGAGAGGAGGGAGAGAGAGACCGGGCATGAACAGGGGAGGGGCAGAGAGAGAGAGGGAGACACAGAATCTGAAGCAGGCTCCAGGCTCCCCACTGACTGCAAAGAGCCCGGTGTGGGGCTTGAACCCACGAACAGTGAGATCATGACCTGAGCTGAAGTCGGACGCTCAACCAACCGAGCCACCCAGGTGCCCCATCAAACAAGAGAGCTAGGTCACATGAGGGCCCCAAAGGCAGACCGGCTGCAGGCCCAGACTCTCAGGGCCCAAACCACAGGCCCTGTGGCCCAGTCTTCGTCACAGGGTGGGCTTCTGTGGCCAACTAGCTCTTACCATGCTCATGAGATGCCCGCAGGTCAGGTGTCCCATCCCGAAGCAGGAAAGGGGACATCTCTGGCTTGTGTCTCTAGGAGTTAGGGAACCCATGCAGGTGCACCCTCCCCCACCTCCTTTCAGGTCCCAGTTGCCCAGAATATGTCACATGTCCATGCCTCAACCAATCACCGGCAAGGAGATGGGACCGCCATGGTTGGCTGGGGAACCAGGGCTGGGGCAGCGTCCCCTGACCACACGGCCATCCCGAGTTGCAGACGACTAGACCCCACCAGGGCTCTGCGAGGAAGGCGTAGGGGAGGTGGTTACTGGGTAGATACCAGGACCACTGTCACCTGCTGGGGACTTGGGAGCCTCCGAAGTATCTGCGTACAACCTCCTGGCTGGCGGTTCTGCCGCCCACGGTCCACACTGGGCCCCTGGCGCTTCAAGGAAACACCACTGGCTCACTGGGACCGTTGGGTGGCACTGACGCCATTTCCAGATAAGCGCCCACATCTGTTTGTACCATTTTTGTCACCTCCTCTGCCTCACGGGGATACCCTCGAGTCCATCTTCGGCCAGGACCCATTTCAAATTGACACCCCTCTGTCCCGCCGGACATCAGTATTGCTCCGGGTCAGGACCATCAAAGTGCCTCTGACCAAATGTTCTCAATGGCAAGTAGTAACACACAGCCAGAGGGGATACCCCTCCCTGCCAGCGACGCCGAGAGGAGACCCCCTTGCTCGCAGTGGTGCGTGGAAGAAAACGACCACCAGCGTCACTAAAAACCGGAAGGTGTGGAGGGAAGGCAGGACACACAGAGCCCAGAGGCCAATCTGAAGGATTCTCTCCAGTCTGGGGTTTGAGAGACAGTGGGTGCTCAGAGTGTCTGCCCAGCAACTCTCAGTGCCTCCCCCTGCACACCCCCCCCCCCCCCCCCCCCCCCCCCCGTCACCACTCTGCCCTGGAGCCCCGCACACAGGCTGGCCTCCCTACCTGTCACACATGGCAGTGGCTTGTCACCCTTCACATCCACCACACACTTCCAGTGGGTTCAAAGCCAAGTCCACAGAGCGCTCAGTTCCATTTACCAAACTCCGCTTGCTAGAAACCTTTCAGGGCTACGGTCCTTCAAAATGTCCACTGTAACTGCCACTGTCGGGACAAAATTAGGTGTCTCGTCACTTCCTGTACTGAAAATGGCCCAGGTGAAGAAAATGTGCAAGCTGAGCAGCTTTCAGAGTAGCCCAAAACCTAGAGCAAACTTGGCCGTGAACTCCTTGTGCACACAGCTCTTTCTTTCCCCCTGTTTGGGGGATTTGTACTTGTTCTTGATTTTTTTTTTTTTTAAAGTAATGTCAGGGCATCTGGGTGGCTCAGTTTGTTAAGCATTTGACTTTGGCTCAGGTCATGATCTCATGGTTTGTGAGTTCAAGCCCCAGCTCAGAGCCTGGACGGAGCTTCGGATTCTGTGTCTCCCCCTCTCTCTCTGTCCCTCCCCTGCTCATGCTTTGTCTCTCTCTGTGTCTCTCGAAAATGAATAAACGTTTTAAAAAAAAGTAATTCTACACCCAGTGTAGGGCTTGAACTCACAATCCCAATATCAACAGTTGCTTTGCTCTACCGACTGAGCCTACCAGGCATTCCTTTTACTCAATTTTTAAAAATTATTTAATGTTTATTTATTTTTGAGAGAAAGGGGGGGCATGAGTGGGGAAGGAGCAGAGAGAGAAGGAGACACAGAATCCAAAGCCGGATCCAGGGTCTGAGCTGTCAGCACAGAGCCCGACGCAGGACTCGAAATCACTATGAGATCATGACCTGAACTAAAGTCGGACCCTTAACCCTGAGCCACCCAGGTGCCTTTCAGTTTTTTTTTAAATCTGAAAATGTAAATAGCTTTCCTAAGAACAGATCACTTTGAGTAGTTCTGTTTGCTCCCCCGTGTGACTGTGAGAAAAATACATTTGTCCAAAAACCTCCCTGACCTCCGATGGACAGAGCCCAACTTTATCGTCTGGGCAGCTTTCTGGGCTTGGAAGACCTTGGGTGTAACTTGGCTAGACCCAGGCAGGCCAGGCCACGCGCCCCCTGAAGCCCACGGCATCTTGTACATGGGGTCAGGCCGCGCTGGAGAAGAGCCGTGAGCTCGCCCTCTCTACACCGCATCCGCGGGGTTGCCCCGCAGCCTCACGGTCGGGGATCCGTGTCCAGTCTCTCCTTCTCACGGTGGAGAGGAGGTTTGTATTACCTCGAAGCAGGGAAAAGTCATTTTCCTTCTGCGCTCCTCATCTCCTCGAGGAACCCGGGAGAGGGGCATGATGCCGGAGATCCTTAGCGCAGTCTATGGCGTGGCCCCATTTTGGAGAACTTGAGACCCACCCCGCACGCCTGTGCTTTCAGGATCTAATTCGGGGTCCCAGGAGAACAGTGGCCAAGCTTGGCACATTTCTGCTGTCACGACTTTTGTTTGGTTATTTTTAGGGTTTTTTTTTTACTATTATTATCACTATCACTTTATTTTTATTCTATGCCCCCCCCCCCCCCCCAAAGGTTTCCACCAGATGCACCGCCACCACCTCTACCCAGGAGCAACCATTTCTATCATGCTGGTCTTGTCCTTTCTGCACCTCTTTTTGCTAAAGGAGGTGCCCTATTTACAATGTCTGGAGATCATTCCAGAGAAAGTACCCCTGGAGCCTCATTCTTTTTTCATGCTTCATAGTCCGCTCTGTGAGGCTACAGAGTGCTGGGGCCTGGGTGGCTCAGTCGGTTAAGCATCTGACTTCAGATCAGGTCATGATCTTGCAGTTCATGGGTTCGAGCCCTGCGTCAGGCTCTGTGCTGACAGCTCGGAGCCTGCTTCAGATCCTGTGTCTCCTTCTCTGTGCCCCCCCCCATAAACATTTAAAAATTTTTTTAAAAAAAGAGAGAACACTTTTAAAAATAAATTTAAGAAAAAATATAAATATAATGCTACATTATAGCATATATAATGCTGACAAAGTACTGATGACCCACTTTCTCCATCCATTCCCCTGCCGACGCACATTTGTGTAGTTTCCCATCTTTTGTTAATTCAAATAATGCCGCTGTGAATAAGCCTTGTGCGCATGGTGTGTATTCTGTTTGTGGAAGTATATTTTCAGAGTAGATCTGTAAAAATGGGTTGCTAGGCCAAAGGTGAATACATGTTATTTTGTGTGCTCGGGGAGCTGGGCCAGCTTGCACACCACCAGCACCGTGTGAGAGAGAGCCCATTTCTGCATCGTACCCTGTCAAATTCAAAGTTCCTGCCAGTCTGACAGGTCAGAAATGTCAACGCAGTAAAGTTTTTTGGTTTTGTTTTTTTACCCTTTTTTCTTCTTATTTTTTTAATGCTTATTTATTTTTGAGAAAGACTACCGTGAGTGGGGGAGGGGCACAGAAAGAGAGGGAGACACAGGATCTGAAGCAGGCTCCAGGCTCTGAGCTGTCAGCACAGAGCCCGATATGGGGCTCGAACTCGCAACTGTGAGATCATGACCTGAGCCAAAGTTGGACCTTAACCGACTTAGCCACCCAGGCTTCCCTCTCTCTCTTTTTCTAAAATGACTATTTTGAGAGAGAGAATCCCAAGCAGGCTCCGCACTGTTTGCGCAGAGCCGGATGCAGGGCTCGAAATCATGAACTTTGAGATCATAACCTGAGCAGAGATCAAGAGTTGGTCACTGAATGGACGGAACTGCTCAGGCGCCCCTGTTTTGGTTGTCTCGTTTCCTGCATTTATTGTGAGATTCGTCAGGAGAAGCGGAGCGACTTGCCGTGTTGTCCAGACTGGAAGCCCCTCAGGACACGCTGGAGGGCTTTTGGTTTCTGCAGAGTCTGTATTGTCCGGATGTTGGGGGGTTGGCAGAGCAGTGGGGCTAGTTGGGGGTCTGCCAAGGCAAAGGGTGAAGGGCCCTATTAGGAGGCAACTCAGGAAAGGCTGGGGAAGTGAGCATGAAGGGTGTCGGGGAAGGGAAGGAAGAGGAGAAGGGTCCCCATCAGGAGAACAGGTGGACGGGTCTCCAGCATGGCAAGTGACAGGGTGCAGGATGCAGGGCTCAGGGTGGGCGCTGCGGGGCTGGTGCCCGGTGCAGGCAGGGAGCCAGTCCCGCAGTGGGTCCGGGGTCTCCCCGACAGCAGACAAGATTGGGGACACTCCCCCCATCCCCACCCGCGACAATGGCCAGCTCAGCGGAAGTTTTAATTTACATCTTTCTTATTACGAGAAGGGCTGAGCATCCGTTCAAATATTTAGGGGCTCCCTGCATTATCTGCCCCTGCAAACTTCCGTTCTTGTTTCCTCCCGTTTTCTACTTAATTTCCTCCCTTTAACCTTCGCTTTAGCCCTGGGAACACTTAAGTTTCCGACGGTCTCGGCCATCACTCCGGGCACAGCGCCCCTTGGTGTCCAGTCCTGACCCTAAACGTGGAAGGGGGTGCTTTATTAAGGAGTCTACAAAATCTAAGTAATTCCAGGAAAAGTCTCCCAAACTCAGAACACTTCATGAAAACCACAACCCTAAATTCTGAATTAAAAAGCCTGAAGAACCCGACGCAATCCAAACCCTTCTGCGCGTGAATTAAGCTTCCCTTTCATAGACATGAGGCGCCCGGCACCCGGAAATAACCAAGCGCCGCAGCCAATCCCCCTCCCACGACCGGTATCCCTCCGCGACGTCTCAGTGGCTAGAGCATCTGCCAATCGCGAGAGCGCGAAGGCAAAGATCTTGACAGCTACTGGGTACCGCATCCTCCCATCCCGAGCCCGCCTTCCCTCGCGGTGGGAAGTCCCGGACGTCCGGTCGCACTTTCTCAGTGATGGACAGGGGCATTTACCCAATCAGAAGTGCTATCTGGTCCGTCCCGCCCACGGCAGGCCCCGCCCTCGCCCCGGGGCAGCCAGTGCGGCCTCAGGGCTCTACAAGGGGTTTGCAGCTCTCCGGGTGTCATTGACCCGCCGGGGAGCCGCCGATTCCCGGCTCCTGTCGGAGGTCGGTGCCCGCGCCGAGGACCCCGCCGCGTCGGGGTGCGGCCTGATGAGCTGGACGGCCGGGGGCTGGCTCCCAGTTCTCTCCCGCGACAGGGCCAGGGGCCCGGACTGTCCATGAGCCGTGCGTCGTGCTAGACGCCCCCGCGTACGAAGTCGCTCTGGTCCCCGCGCCCAGGAGCGCACCATCCCCATCTTCTTCCCCCAGCACTGCCGAGTCCCGCGCTCCAGTGGCCCAGGGTTTAAGACGCCTGTTCTGCAGCTGAATCCAACACACACACACACACACACGCACACACTTTGTTTGTCACATTCCTGGGCCGAAGGTAAAATCCAGCAGAACCTAAGGCTGGCACCAAGCGCACGCACCCGTGTTCCCACCGTGGTGCCTTCGGTATCGGGCTTACCTTCAAGAAGGGGCAAGGCGAAATGAGACCCCTTCCCCACCTGTGCCTGCCCTTTCCCATCACCACCCGGGCAGGTTTACCTGGTAAACATGATTACCCAGCTGGGTTTACCAAAGCCCCGCTGAGTAAGCGTGCAATCAAGTAGGACTCACACTTGACCTGAGCGATACAGTTGTTTCCTGTCCAACACCCAAATCCGTCCACACCCTAGCAGGGGCCCCACCCCCACTCCCCATCTGGAATCTTTGGACCTGCCAGGGGCCTGGTTCTCTACAAATGAGAAAGAGGGCTAGGCCTCAGCTGGGTGGTTAAGGGTTACTGAACGGTTAAATAACTCAGTCTGCCATCTGGGATTTTTTTTTGAAAATCTCGAACACTTCTGTAATGACTTTAATTACTTTCTGTTGAGCTCTCCAAAGGGGGCCATGTTTTGCGGACGGGCATTCAGGGCCTTCAGCCGCTTCTCATATTCACCTCAGCCCTGTTGGGTGGCGTCTTTGCCTGTCTTGTAATCAGCTTCAGTGATACTGGCAATGAAATTTCAGGCCGGGAGGCAGCTGGCAAGGGGAATGAAATTAAGAAAATTGTTTTCAGAAGAAGAGACTCACGGAAAGAAACGGGAGCAAGAGGGCGAAGCTCCGAAGACGCAAATTAGATCATTGAGTCGTGTGAATCGGCACATTTATGCCTTCAGACACCTACTGAGCCCGTCCTCGTCGGGAGCGCGAGCCTAGGTGATGTAACGCAGAATGAATTGGACTTAGTTCCTGCTTTCGAGGCGAGGTGAGATGCAGGTTCACTAACTTTTTGGAAGCCGGCCTAAGCGCAGAGGACTGTGAAATCTTGGCCACAAAACTGGGAAGGACACAGTGACATCCTTCTTTGATGGAAGAAAGAAACAGGACAAAAAATATTGGCGATAACCCAATTTAAAGAGGAGCAAAGGATCTGACCCATAAGCACACGAAAATCATGCAACATGCGAACCAACATACAAATCAATAACATGCAGATCAAAACCATGAGCCGTCACTTCACAGTCATTGGAATGGTCGAGATTAAAAAAAAACAAAAAAAGACGGGCACCTGGGTCGCCCACTTCGGCTCAGGTCATGATCTCACGGTTCATGGGTTGGAGCCCTGCGTCCGGCTCTGTGCTGACAGCTCAGAGCCCGGAGCCTGCTTCAGATTCTCTATCTCCCTCTCTCTCTCTGCCCCTCGCCCATTCATGCTCTGTCTTTTCTCTCAAAAATGAATAAATGTTAAAAAAATTAAAAATAAATAAAATTTTAAAAAATAAACAAGAAAGAAAAGGTAATCACGGGATGCGATGGAAGGGTTCGCTTACACTCTGGTAGAAATCATTTTGCAATGTATGTGTATTTTTTAAATTTTAAATTATTTTTATAATTTTTTTAATTAGAAATTTGTTGAGAGAGAGTATGCACAAGCTGGGGAGGGGCAGAGAGAGAGGGAGAGAGGGAATCCCCAGCAGGCTCCGTGCTCAGCACAGGGCCTGATCCCAGAACCGTGAGATCGTGACCTGAGCTAAAATCAACAGTCAGACACTCAACTGACTGAACCCCCAGGTTCCCCACGATGTAGATGTATTAAATCAATGCATTACGTACCTTAAACTTACACAATGCTGTATGTCAATTATATCTCCATAAAGCCGGGGCAGGGGAACCTACGTCCACAGAAAAACTTGAACATGAATGTTCATAACAGAATTATTCATAATAACTAAAGATGAAAAAAGCCCAGATGTCCATGACCTGGTGAATGGATAAAGAAAATGTGGTCCAACCATATAATGGAGTGTGATTCAGCCATAAAAAGGACCTAAATATTTATGTGCCACAGCATGGATAAACCTTGAAAATGATACGCTAAGTGAAAAATACAGACACGAAAGACCACGTACTGTATCATTCCATTTAGATGAAATGTCCTGAGTCGGGAAACTGAGAGACACAGAAACTAGATTAGTGGGTCCCTAGGGCTGGGGGTGGGGTGGAAGCGAAGAGTAGTTTCCACTAATGGGTACAGGGTGCTCTGGGGAAGCGATGAAAGCGTTCTAAAATCCATCGTGGCCATGCTTGCACAGCTCTGTGAATATCCTAAAAGCCATTGAATCGTCTTCTTTAAATAGATGACTTGTATGGTACGTGAATTATATCTCAAAACAACGTTGATAGTTCTTGCTTTCGGGTTAATTTTGGCATTCCAGTTGAAATGGCAAAGTGAGCACATTCTGAAGTTCCTCTTTTGGCCTTTGGAGAGGATTTTTAAAAATCTGTAATATTAAGAAATAAAAACACGCCTTGGGCTTGTTAATAGCACAACTAATGTTCATTGAGCGCTTGTGCCTGGCCCCGTGGTGAGGATTCGCTGTTCCGTGCAGCGTAGTCCTAAAGAGAAAGTGGTGTGCGGCAGGGCGGGTCCCAGGAGCCCGACTGTGAAGTGGGGATCCCGGTACAAGAGGTCCAGGATGGAGCACTCCCATGTCAGCACCTGCAGGAGGACGGAGGGCCCGAGGCAGACCCTGGAGGGCATTTTGAAGACTGGATGGACTTTCAGAGCTGCCCCCATGGAGTGTAAAGACCAGGCCCTAATACTGCCTTACCATCAGTCTTTGGATGTGGGCTGCAATGCAAAGGGACCTGGGGACCTGCTCTCTCCCCTTAGGTGCTCCCACACACGCGCCGGCAGGGGGGGAAATTCCTCCATTCCTGCTAGGGAATCTGGGTGGCACATCAATGCATCCACCATGAGTATTGTTTGCATTTTACAGAAAAGAACACTGAGGCAGAGAGAGGCTAAGTAGCTCAGCGGTGCAGGTGCATGAACCACGGGAAGGGTTCCAATCCCCTCCGTCTGGCTCTGTGGTCGAGGGGCCTGTAACTGAACTGCTTTTGCCCTGAGAAGCCTTGAGTGGCTGGAATGAAGAAGGAGCAGACAGGCCAGGGGGCTGCAGGGAAGGCTCCCTCCAGGGGCCTGGAGCCGTCCCTGGAGCGTGGAACCCTCCGGGACAACCAGCCCGGTGACCTGTTAGAGAAGCCTGGCACTGGTCAGGCCGGTGGGTCCTCCATCGCTCACACCCTTTCGGACCGGCCCAGAAGCACCAAGCACCCCTCTCCAAGAAGATACCCGGTAGAACCACCTACGGTTTCCGACACCCCCTCCCCACGCCCCCGGCAACGCTGGAAACTCCCGGTAAATGCCAACAGGGAATCTGACAGGGGAGGAGAGCCCACGGCGGGGTGCAAGAGGAGGCTGGGATGAGACTCCCACTGCCTCCTTTCCCGCTGAGAATACAGATTTCAGGCACCCAAGATGGGGTCAAACGGAGGAACTCATTTCTACAAATGCTGGAATTCTTGCGTTTCACTTACACGCTGCGTCCGTCAGAGTTCGTGCTAGGAATGGAAACCAGTTCTGGTAGATGTGAGAGGAAGGGGAGTGATGCTAAACGGAACTGGGGAGCTCATATCACCATGAGGGCTCGAGACCCAGAACGGGGCCTGAGGGGACAGCGAGGCGTCCGGCACCCAGACTTCGCAGGTGGCCGGACTAAGCTCTTAGCCCAGCACCCTCAGTGAGTACCTGGGCGGCTGCCCCAGGACCTCTGTTGTGTCCAGGCACCTCCTCAAGCACCTTCCACATTCTCTCTTTTCTGTTTGGACTCAGCCCTCAGGGCCACCTCCAAGTGCAAGGGCGACCCTCAACCAATGGCCAACAGGAGCCTTAGATAAACGCCCACAAAGATGGCAGCAGGCCAACATGGCTCCCTCATGGGCTTTTCCTCCTGCCCCGCGTCAGTGTCTGCCTGTTTCCTCACGCCTGCCTCCTAGGGACTCTTCCCAAATAAACCTTCTGCACCCAAGCCCCATCTTGGCTCCGCTTTCTGGGGTTCACAAACTGAGACACAACACCCACGTACTAAAGGCATAGAAATCTGGGCTGGATACGCCCCTATTCTTGAGAGACAGGAAGAGGGAAGAATGGAATCAGGTTGGTGAATGAAGAGGATTTCAACTTAAACTATAAAGTTGGTTTGTGTCTATAAAATACCTGTGAAAGGGGGTCGGAGCAAGTCTCCCCAAAATGCTCCACTTTGGCAGTTGGGTTATTTTGAGCCAAATGCAATCAAGACCTGCAAGCTCAAGAGGAACTTTAGACTGTGTCTTAACTACCTAGAAGATTTACAGTCGGGGGCGCCTGGGTGGCTCAGTCAGTTAAGCATCCGACTTCGGCGCAGGTCATGATCTCACAGTTCATGGGTTCGAGCCCTGCGTTGGGCTCTGGGCTGACAGCTCAGAGCCTGGAGCCTGCTTCGGATTCTGTGTCTCCTGCTCTCTTTGCCCTTCCCCTGCTCACAGTCTCTCTCTGTCTCTCAAAAAAAATGAATTAAAATGTTACAAAAAAAGAATTTAAATTGGAGGTCTATCCCAGAATGGGAGTTTTCACAGAGATTAACTTTATCTGAGTGACCCCTCCCTACGGCAGGGCAAACGTGATTACCAAGCACCTGTTCTTTTTATTCTTGCCTGTGGGTTGTCCTCCTCCCCTTTGAAGCCCAGGCTTCCATCCCATTCCTCAGCTCAGGACGCATATGCACCTCATTTGATCTTTCCGCCTTTTAAAAAAATTTTTTTGTTTATTTATTATTGAGACAGAAACAGAACATGAGTAGCGGAGGGGCAGAGAGAGAGAGAGAGAGACACACAGAATCTGAAGCAGACTCCAGGCTCTGAGCTGACAGCACAGAGCCCGATGCAGGGCTCGAACCCCCAAACCATGAGATCATGACCTGAGCCGGAGTCGGATGCTTAACTGACTGAGGGACCCAGGCGCCCCTTGACCCTTCTGTCTTTGAACCTCTCATGTACTGTCCAAAGACAAAAACAAAGGGAAACAACCAGTGTCGGCGGCAGGTTTACTGGGAGCACCGGGAGCATCGCTGCTAAGGAGGGAGCAAAGGAAGCAGGAAACGGCGGGAAGAGAAGCCGAGCTCCCGAACCGCTGCCCAGGGGCTCGGACAGGGAGATCCGAAGCTGGAAGGGCCTTCACAGGGGCCCCAGGTGCAGGAGGGAGAACCAGTTCCTTGAGATTCCACTTGGACCAGTCACTGAACACGAGCTCCTCCTGAGGAAGGAGCTGTAACCTACTTGGGCCCAGGGTGGTGCCCTCAGCAGAAGGAAACTTCCAGAAAATGATTTAGCAGCTAAACCCGCGGGAGCTGTGGGGGGAACGCCCCAGTCCTGCAGGGGAAGCTGGGCAGCCCCACGGCGGTGCGTGACTCTCCTGCCATGTGTCGCGGGGTGTGGTTCTGGGGGGACCTGGCCGGGCGGGCAATCTACCCGGTTCGTCGGGGCAAAACACGTCTGCAGCAAAAGCACCTTGCTCTTCCTTTTTCTCCGTCTCTTACGATGTAACTGTCTTTTTTCTCCCCTTGTCAAAGGTTCCGACGCAGGAAGGGGAGAGGGGAGAAAAGACGCTAAGAAAACTTCACCTGCCACAGGCAAACAGATGGTTAAAAGTGAAGAGTAAATGTTTATAGTGCGAACATTTGTAGAATTTTTAAAAATCTTTTTAACGTTTATTTATTTTTGAGAGACAGGGAGAAACAACATGAGCAGGGGAGGAGCAGAGAGAGAGGGAGACACAGAATCCGAAGGCAGGCTCCAGGCTCTGAGCTAGCTGTCAGCACAAGCCCGACGCGGGGCTCGAGCCCATGAACTGTGAGATCATGACCTGAGCCGAAGTGGGAGGCTTAACCGACTGAGCCACCCAGGCGCCCCACCACCAATTTGTTTTAAATGACATTTCAAATCAATGTTATTTCAAACAAACAAGAAAAAGGGGTGCCTGGCTGGCCCAGTTTGTAGAGCATGAAACTCTTGATCTTGGGGCTGTAGGTTCAAGCCTCATGTCGAGTATAGAGATTACTTAAAAATAAAATCTTAAAAAATTAAAAAATAAAAGATAAATAAATGAAAAAAAAAAGGAAAAGGAGGGTAGACTGTTAGCTAATAAAAGAGACTCGAAGGGTGCCTGGGCGGCTCAGTTGGCTGAGCATCCAACTCTTGACTTCGGCTCAGGTCATGATCTCATGGTTTGTGAGTTTGAGCCCCACGACGGGCTCTGCACTGACAATTCAGAGCCTGCCCTTACCCCACTTGCACTCTCTCCCTCTCTCAAAATAAATAAATAAACTTAGGGAAGAAAAGGTAGATTCCCAAGGACATTCTTATCCTAAGCTACACAGTTCATTCCTCCCTGGGTGACTGACTCCTGCTCTCCACGTCTCCAGAAACCAAGGTGAGACAAACAAAAAAGCAGAAGAAACCGTGAACTGTTAGAAGCAGATCAGCCCTCCTCGAGCAAGTTTGATAAAAGAAAGAACGTGTGAAAAACCAGATCCCCACACCCGCCACCAACATCCCCCAAACAGAAGCTTTGAGCATCTTACTCAGGTCTCAGGTAGCAGTTTGGACACATGTAGAACACATTTAGATTCTACTAAATGTGGGCACCTGGGTGGCTCCATCAGTTAAGCGTCCAACTTCAGCTCAGGTCATGATCTCACAGCTCATGGGTTCGAGCCCCGCATCCGGCTCTGTGCTGACAGCTAGCTCAGAGCCTGGAGCTGCTTCGGATTCTGTGTCTCCTCTCTCTCTCTGACCCTCCCCTGCTCATGCTGTGTTTCTCTCTCTCTGACCCTCCCCTGCTCATGCTGTGTTTCTCTCTCTCTCTCAAAAATAAATAAAAAACATTTTTAAAAATTGGTAGTTAGCTCTAAAGGCTAAGTTTGTCAAGTGCAGTGTTTGGGGCTATGACTTATCTGTACTTTGCCAGTTGTCCCAACAAAGTGTTTTTTGTTTTGATTTGTTTTTTTAACATTTGTTTATTTTTGAGAGAGCTCGTGAGTGGGGGAGGGGCAGAGAGAGGGGAACAGAGGGTACGAAGCGGGCTCTGCATTGACAACAGAGAGCCTGATGCGGGGCACGAACTCACAAACCGTGAGATCATGACCTGAGCCAAAGTTGGATGCTTAACTGACTGAGCCCAAAGTGTTTTATTTTTAAAACAATCCGGAGGGGCCCCTGGGTGGCTCAGTCAGCTGGGTGTCTGACTTCAGCCCAGGTCATGAACTTGCAGTCTGTGAGTTCGAGCCCCACATCGGGCACTGTGCTGACAGCTCAGAGCCTGGAGCCTGCTTTGGATTCTGTGTCTCCCTCTCTCTCTCTGTTCCTCTCCCGCTCACACTGTCTTTCTCTCTCTCTCTCTCTCTCAAAAATAAAGATCAAAAAATTAACAAAGCAATCCGGAGCCCGCTTCTGATCCTCCGTCCCCCTCTCTCTGCCCTCCCCCTCTCGTATTCTCACTCTTGCGCACTCTCTCTCAAAAATAAATAAACATTTAAAAAAAAAAACGATTCCAGGATCCAGTCCAAGATTAAACATTGTGTTTGGTTCTCTGATGTCCCTTCATCTGGACCCACTCCTCAGCCTCTCTGTCCTCCTTAACCTTGACATTTTTGAAGAGTCCAGGCCAGTTATTTACTAGATTCCGTGAACTTCTAATGTGATTCATCTTTGATAGCTTCCTTGCTTTCTGGCAAAACAAGATGTCCCGAATCCATCTGTACATTTCCTGCTCTGGAGCCGGATCGGCTGTTTGTCCAGAGATCTCTGGTTTCTTTCCATGGAAAATGGGATTTAGAGATAAGACTGATTTCCAGGGCCGCAGCTGGTGGTGGAGGCCAGATGTGAGGGGGTGGGGGCTGTGGGCAGGTGCGCAGCAGCCGGGTGTGGGGGGGGTGTGGGGCTGGCTCTCCAGTGGCACCAGGGACCCGGGGGAGGCGGGGGGAGCCGAGGAGAAGGGGGAAGGGAGGACGACAGGGAGGGGAATAGTTTCAGGGTGGCCGGGGTAGACCAGCCTTCCCCACTAGGAAATTCAGGAGGACGTGTGACCCTTGCCCACTGGAGTGGCTTTGGGCATAATCCCTGAGTTGTTGACCTACTCATTTTTTATGACAGGCTTTATTTTATCTTGAGGCCTGGAAGATCTACTTGCTTTTTCTTATCTAACATTGTTGATTTACTGTGGTCACGGAAAAGCAAACACAGAAACCAGGCCGTCAGGAGGCGGTCAAGGAAGTGTCAGAACCCCCTAGAAGCCTGAGGTGGCTAAGCAGTCCTGAACGTCGGTTAGAATTAAACAATAAATCCGCAGCGCCCCTGCGGACCTGCTTTGTCCCGGTCCCGCAGCCCGCCTGTCATCCCCAGAGGCACAGCCTTACCCTCTGTGGTCCGACGGGCTCCTGAGTCCCCGGGGACCTGCCTTTCCTATCAGCAAACCTCCCGCTCATCCTTGTGAATTCCCTAAGAGAACAAACTTCTTAAACATACACGCTTCCCTTTGTCCCGGCTTCCTCTGACCCACGCTGTGCCGCGGGGTCTCAACAACCAGAGAGATCTGAAGTTCAAGGCCCACCTTGGGGTGCTAAGGAACACGCACTTTCGGCTCCTCAGTTTCCCCAATGGAAGGGTTGCCGAGAACGCTCCAGGCTGTGTGAGAAACGGGTCTCTGGGGACAGAACTGAGTGTCAGAGGGCCAGGCCGCGTGTGCTCCACACGAGACTCTGAGGACGGTTTCACGGAGCCTCCGGGGTTCTGGGTGGGACCAGGAGACAATTCTCTGTTGGTTGGCCGTCTGTCTGAGCCAGCTCCCGCTCTGTCCCTTAGCCCCGTGGGCAGACTTGGTCACCGCAGGCCGGTGACCCTCAGGCCGGCTCTGAGAGCTTGATGGCCACCCCCCCAGGCCAAGCTGGGCTGCGGACCCTGGCTGCTGGCAGAATGGGGACCCTGGGGGACAGGGGTTTGATGGGGCCTCCTGCCCCCTTCTGTCTGCAAGGCCTGGATTCCCAGCTCCCCCCGGTATGGAGACCAGGAAGTAGACGTGCAAATGGTCGGGGGAGAGAGGGAAGGAAGTCTCTTAACTGGCGATGTGGCCCTGGTCAGGCTCCCTTTAGTTCTGTCTATACCACGGATCTCCAACACAGAGCCGTCTGCACATAAACGGGGTGCTTCGTCCTGGTCCTCCCATCACTGAATCCCCCTCAGAAAGGTCGGCCTCGCCTTCCCTGACCACACCGACGTCTACTTCCCAATCTCTAGAGCCCACGGTTGGGTCCGGAGGCCACCTGGACAGCCCGTGGGGCCCGCCCTTCCTCTGACCTTTGTGCTTCTTATGGAAATTCAGGAAAATGCCCAGGCTTTCCCCCACCTGCAGGGGCCCCGGGAGCTGGCATGGGAGCACCCCCATCCTCGCTCCCAGCCTCACACAGTGTTTTCAGACGCCATTGACTTGGGCCAGTCTAGCGGGGATCCTGCCTTCAGAAATCCCTAGACTAGGGACGCCTGGGTGGCTCAGTTGGGTGAGTGTCTGACTTCGGCTGAAGAGTTCGAGCCCCGCGTCCGGCTCTGTGCTGACAGCTCAGAGCCTGGAACCTGCCTCCGATTCTGTGCCTCTGTCTCTCTCTGCTCCTTCCCCACTCGCACTCTGTCTCTCTCTCTCTCAAAATAAATAAACATTTAAAAAAAATGTAAAGAAATCCCTAGACTGGAAATGAGAGCCACACTATTGTGAGCCGTCTGTGCGTTCACCTGCATGGACCCCAAACCCCTAGGGAACGTGTGTCAATTTTTCTCAAAAGCTCCTGCCCCCCAAAAAGTGCATGCTGGCGGCAGCCCCAAGCTGCAGGCGTTACGCTCAGTAAGCAGGAGGCACAGGCCCCCCGCGCACCCCACTGGTGGCCTTGTCTGCACTGTTGCCCCCACCCACGGCCACCGGGTCTCTCTGGTCCTCAGCTTTGAGTCTTAGCCGTAGTCCTGGAACAATGCGGAGAACACCGCTCAGGCGTATGCGACAGAGAAGCTGGATTTTGACCACTCGCCCGAGCCACTGCTCCTGCTCAACCACCGTTACTGGTTGGTGTGGGCGGTGAGGTGCTTCCTACTCTGCCTTTGGAGGAAGTCCAGCCCCTTCCCATTTTCAAGGTACCAGTCTGTCTGAGGGCCTCATTTTTGAAATTTGAAGATTAGTCAAAATTCAAATATTAGCCAAAAATATGCTGATATTTCAAGTCTAGAGAAATGGTATTTTCTTCTTAAGAGGCAGGGCTCAAAAGGGGCGCAAAAACAGGACATCTTTTGTGGACGTCCACCTAGGTTGTTATCACGTGTGCAAGTATGTCAGATAAAGACTCTTACCCTCTGTCTCCTCAAGAGTACGCGTTAAGGGTCTTGGGATAGAAAAGTTTTATAGCATAAAAAGAATCCTAGGAAATATCGGATGCATGGAATGGCCATGTTACTGCAGGTAACTTTTTTTTAATGTTTTATTTATTTTTGAGAGAGAGAGAGGGAGCATGAGCCAGGGAGGGTCAGAGAGACAAAGACAAAACCCGAAGACAGGCTCCAGGCTCCGAGCTGTCAGCACAGAGCCTGACACGGAGCTCAAACCCACGAACTGCGAGATCATGACCTGAGCTCAAGTCGGAACTAATCGACTGAGCCACCCAGGAGCCCCCACCGGTAACTGTTGTGAGGCAAGAATTTCCTGTCCCTTCCAATACCCTTCTGGCTGAGCTAAGAGTCAACTAGGCATGAGACCGATTAAGGAGCAAATCAAATTTCATTTTGTACGTCTGGGGGAAGCCACAGGGACATGGAGATTCCAAAGACAGGCACCAGGAGGCATATTTATTTGTCACCCTGAACTAAGGACGAGGGGGTAGGAGTCTGGGACTTGAGACGGAAGGAATGCAATTCACGGGAAGAGGAAAACCAGTAAATGTTTGGTGCACAAATGTCAGCTGGGCCCCTCGGACACAATGGGACAGAGGAGGCTTTGATCAAACGGGCCTTGCTGGGTTCTTCCCTGCCTAGCCTCCCGGTTCGTATCTTAATGAAGTTATCTATGGTGACAGCTCTGTCCCTGGGACAGGTCCTCTGTCTAAGTTCCTTTTAGGCCGTTCAGTGGGGGCTGTGCCTGGAGATAAAGAGCTTTTCCTGAATCTGCTGGGTTTTGATTACTTTGAAATTAAAAGTAATCTTCATGCCCAAGCGGTCTGCCTTCGGCCCCTACATAACTTATGTGGAATTTCCATTTTGCAGGACGTTTGGGGGTGTCCACCATGATAAAAACAGGCCCCGAAGAGCTCGAGTTCATTCTCTTCCCGAGCCCTCTTCCCGGACTCGGCTGAGCGCTTCTCTGATCGCACTGAATCCCGACATCTGGGCTAAAACACAAGAGTCTGATAAAGTCTTACGCCTGTCTCAGCCCCCGTGACCTTCCCTCAGACGTCTCCCCCTTCCAAGCCAATGTCACCAGTTCTGCGGATTCTTACTACTATCACGAGGTGACCTTCAGCCACGACCATCCGGAAATTTTGAAAAATAGACTTTTATGGCTTACAGGACTTGGTCAGTTACTGAAATCTACCCAGATCTCTAAAACTAAGGAGCCTCGGGGCGGGGAGGGGGACACAGCGGCCGCTTTATCAAGCGGGTCACAGGCAATGTGTTTACTGGAGATAGCCGTCTTAGAGGCAAATGCCTCTCTGAAGAGGATGCCTCGGCAAGTAAAGCTTAAAGTAAGCACGTGGATTACAAAAAAGGCAGAGGGATAAAAGCCTGCCGGGGCCTACACGACATATGTTATTGTGTATTTGTTTTGTTTTGTTTTGTTTTCATTCCTTCCGTTTGCCACACATTCACTACATGCCTAGAAGCACGTATACAAATGAGTTGTGGTCCCAGGCTCAAAAAAACCCTCACTGTGTTGTCAGGGGAGACGCAAATAAGACATAATAGACATGATCGATCAAATCCTGGTAGGGGTGTGTGTGAGCACCAAGGACAGAGAAGCCACTTGGGGTGTGGAAGGGCTTAACTTTAATTTCATTCAACAACCCAAGAGCCAGTTGATCCCAGAAGCTTGCGGGGCCCCATCAGACGTAAGAATTGTCTTCGAGTACATGAATGATGACGCAGGGCAAGACCCTGACGGTCAGACACAGGGGTGCTCCGTGAGTGGCTTGTCCATGAAGGGGAGCCCCCTCGGGTTCTCCTGCCTGCTGTGGTCTCCGAACTTGTCTGCTGGCCTGCGTTCCAGGGAGGGGACAGAGCCGGCATGGGGATTCCTCTTCGGCCTGCAAACTGGTGCGCCACTGAGCATCACGGACCCTGTGGGGCTCATCGGGACGCTCGGGGACATCTGGTCAACCAGCTCATGTTACAGATGATGTGTGCATCTTCACAAAGCCCTTGGCCGCACCGCGGAGTAGAGCAGGTGCCCACATGCTGGCCTGAGCTACTTCCCAGCTGAGTGGCCTCAGGCAAGGCACTGTGGGCTTCCCTTTATCCGTAAAATGGCAAAATGGGGATTTTAGCTCCCAACATCGTTAGGTTGTGATGAGGAATAAGACAATGGATGTAACTCCTTAGAACAGAGTCTGTGCCTTTGTGAGCTGTTATCCTGATAACCGTTAGCGTGTGACTTGGTCAAGCTTATACAGCTAAATCGGGGCAGGCTGTAACGAGAGAGACGGGGAGGCGGACACAATGCATTCTGCATTTGCTGCCAGAAGGAGCCTGCCGGCTGTGGAGCCCACTGATGTCCCGTTAGAGCCATGAGCTGCAGAAAAACAGCCTTCCCTCCCCAAGAAGGGAGAGGGCTGCCCAAGGATTAAGACTTTCATTCCCAACCTCGCCCAAAGGTCCTTCTTATTATGTGTTTTGGCAACAGCTGCCTTTATTGGTGGCAGTTGGATGGTCAGGTGTAAAGGTCTCCACGGATCGTGGACGATGTGAAATCAGCTGCGCGTTTCTGAGAGGCGAGACCTTGCAAAAATATGAAAACAAAAACAAAACCAATCTTCCTGTAGACGTACAGAGAAGCTTCCGTTCGCTTCTTGTTTCTGAGCAGCCTCCCGTTTGGGCGAGGGCTCTAAAGCAAACCAAGAACAACAAAACGAAATGTCACATCGATGCAGGTGAGCCGGGTGATCTCAGCACTCAGACGGCCGCTCCCAGCCTGCCAGGCGGAGAGGCAGCTTTCCCAGGCTGTCAGCGGGTAATTCTAAGATTCTGTGCTTCAAGCATGAAAGAAACTATGTAATTAGTTTGCTTCTTTTCAGACACCTGTTTGTTTACATGGAATATTCTACTGACGGTTACATAAAGGAGAGGGGAGCACAAAGGATCCAGGTGGAGAGGCTGAAAACAAACAAACAGACTTGCTTGGGTCTGATTTCGGTAATGCCCTCTCTGCTTGCTTTGGCAGGAGCTGGGCTGGGCACATTCAGAGCCTTGCCCTCTGGTGGCGCACATTACTCGCTACCTTCCTTGCCTTTGCTGTGCCACTGGCTTCATTCGTATTTCTTTGCTCTTCCCATAAATAGCTCCCCAGATTTTCGTTTCCCAAGGCTCTACTTGACTTCCACCCTTTAGGGAGAAGTTTGACACTTTTGGGAGACAGTGTCCTGGAGAAAAGACCAGGAAAGAGGAAGGACGTTGGATACATACCGTAATGACCATAGGACGCTCCTGACACGGGAATTCAGGACGGGCAGAACAATAGAAAGAATGCACCGTGAGTGCTGTAGTTAGCAGACCTGCCTGGCTGCTCGGCATCACCCATCAGAAGAAATCAGTATCACTCTCAAACTTCTGGAACCTCCGAAGTCCCCTCCTGGCTGCAGAGGTCAGGCCAAGCCTGGGGTCCCAGTGTCCACGCAGCGTCCAGGCCGAGCCGGTAGAATGGTGTCCAACTCGAGCCCCCCTCCCCGGGCCTGCCCACCAGGCTCAGATGAACCGAAACTCCTCACCGAGGCCTGTAAGGCCCACATGCTCAGCTTTTCTAGGGTAGGAGCAAGTGAAAAATAAGAGGGTTAGTTTCCTGGTTGAAAATAAGGATAGGGAGTTCTCTGCTCCCCCCTTTTCTTAAGGCATTCGCTTTAGAAAACGTGTAAGTCCTTTCTCTGTCTGTTTGAAATGTAGGTGAGTCTTTCGAAGCCTAAAGAACCCTCTTGCTGGACCCAGGAAGGTCCTTCTCAAAGTCTCTGGAGGCATCTCCTTGAAATGTGAGCAAGGAAGATGGCACCCCACCCCAGTTTCTGTGGGCGGACGGGAGCCTGGTTTCTTTTGCTCTGTTTATTTATTTTTTTAATGTATTTTATTTATTTTTGAGAGATAGCATGAGCAGGAGAGGGTCAGAGAGAGGGGGAGACACAGAATCTGAGGCAGGCTCCAGGCTCCGAGCTAGTGGTCAGCACAGAGCCCGACGTGGGGCTCGAACCCACGAACCGTGAGATCATGACCTGAGCTGAAGCCGGACGCTTAACCGACTGAGCCACCCAGGCGCCCCTCTTTCGCTTTGTTTAAAGCCGGTGAGCTCGCACAGATGGCTTCCCCGACCATGACCCCCGAGCGGAGGTAGGACGCACTCCGTGTGCCAGACGCCCTGTGAGGCCCTCTTACCGGAGGACCAGCGTCTGTTTACGTTGTGAACATGCTCCCTCGCCTGCATCCAAGGCCAAGGTTTCTTTCCGTCATTGCCGTCTCTTAGAGGATTGCCTGCAGAGCGCACCGGATCCTGGTTAAGGTCGCTCAACAGCTAAAGTGTTTTCTTTCTCGTCCATTTCTGCCAGGAGGGTTTCGGGTTGGGAGATGTGTTCTTAATTCTGTTTTCCCAACACTAGCTGCCCCACCCCCCACCCCCGGTCTCTCTGTTGGCTCAGCTCCAGCCAGGCATTTGGGCTTTGTCTGTGCCAAGCAGCTCCCAGCTCTGGGCCTTTCGTTGCTGTCCCTTTGGCTCAGCTTGGCGTCTGCCCATACCCTCCTGGTGGCCCGCCTCCTCCCTTCTCCGCTCGCTCCCCTCCCCAGGGAGGCTGTCCTGACCGAAGCTCTCACCCCCCACGTTTCCCATCCCAGAGCCCGTCACTGTCTGCTGATCAGAGTCTCATCAGCCTCTGCCTGGCAGGCAGCCTCCAAGAGGTCAGGACCTCATCTGCGTGTCTGCAGCGCCAACAGGGCCCAGTGTCGGGGAGGTATCATCAAAAATCAGTCTCCTGCCAACCCAGAGAAAGCTCTCACAAAGCCGTCTTCTACGTAGCAATTATGAACGCTGCAGGTGGCCGTTAATTCTCGGCCTTTCTTTTCTGCGCAATTAGGGCTGGCTGTGGGCAGGATGGAGTTTTCCTGCTTAAATCACATCCTCAGCCTTCCTGGCGCTGCCTTTTTAACGGTTTATTTATTTTTGAGAGACAGACAGAGCACCAGTGGGGAGGGGCAGAGAGAGAGGGAGGCACAGAATCCGAAGCAGGCTCCAGGCTCCGAGCCGTCGGCACAGTGACCCTCTGTGTCTTCCATCATGTGGTCACCCAGGAGCCCAGCCTACAGTCATGTCTCAGTAAGTGTGAAATTGGGCGGCTCAGTCGGTTGAGCGTCTGGCTTCGGCTCAGGTCATGATCTCACGGTTCGTGGGTTCAAGCCCCGTGTCAGGCTCTGTGCTGACAGCTCAGAGCCCGGAGCCTGTCTGTAGATTCTGTGTCTCCCTCTCTCTCTGACCCTCCCCTGCTCACGCCGTCTCTCTCTGCTCAAAAATAAATAATAAGACATTAAAAAAAATAAGTGTGAAATAAACGAATTCACCGGGAAAAACTTTGCTCTTATGTCATATTTCTTCCAGATACTGCTTGTCACTTCGACACCGGCCACCTGCACACCCACTTCCCATCAGACGAATTTCTCCATGAGGAGAGGACGTGGGAAGCATAGACACGTCCCCATGTGATGAGGGAGGGCAGGCTGTGATCTTAGAAAATGAAGTAAGATTCTCCTTTGATAGTCTCTGGAAAACAGGAAATACTGTTCTTGTGTCCGGACACTAAAGAATGTGGTCGAGGAGGCCTGTCAGGGTCCACCGGCTTTT
This sequence comes from Helogale parvula, assembly GCA_004023845.1. Classification (NCBI taxonomy): domain Eukaryota; kingdom Metazoa; phylum Chordata; class Mammalia; order Carnivora; family Herpestidae; genus Helogale; species Helogale parvula. The sequence continues at coordinate 124,482 of PJEM01003827.1, forward strand.
CTGGCCGCCTCCGCAAACAGCACAGTAGCCCAGAGGGCTCTCCACAGGCTGCCTGATCCAGACTCACTGTCCCAAGACCAGCACACCTTGACCGTGACCGCCCGGGAGGCAGGACATTGTGTGTGGAAGAGAGGCCGTCTGCACAGTAGTGAGTGCTTGCCTAGGGCATCCTCCACCATCCCTCCTCCTGCATGAGACAACAAACACATGAGTTAAAATTCTGTCTTGGGGGGTTGCTGTGCGGCTCAGCCGGTTAAGCTTCCGACTTCGGCTCAGGTCATGGTCTTGCGGCCCATGGGTTTGAGCCCCACGTCGGGCTCTGTGCTGACAGCTCAGAGCCTGGAGCCTGCTTCCGATTCTGTCTCCCTCCCTTTCTGCCCCTTCCCCGCTTGTGTGTGTGCACTGTCTCTCTCTCTCTCCCCCAAAAATATATAAACATTAAAAAAAAAAAAAAGATTCTCTCCCTGTCTCCCTCTGCCCCTCTCCCCTGCTTGCACTCTCTCTCTAAAAATAAAAAAAAGGGTCGCCTGCGTGGCTCAGTCAGTTGAGCGTCTGGCTTCAGCTCAGGTCATGATCTCATGGTTCATGGGTTCGAGCCCCACATCAGGCTCTGTGCTAACAGCTCGGAGCCTGGAGCCTGCTTCCGATCCTGTGTCTCCCTCTCTCTCTGACCCTCCCCTGCTCATGCTGTCTCTCTCTCTCTCAAAAATAAATAAAAAACACTAAAAAATTTGTTTTTAAGTAAAAATAAGAATATATTTAAAAATATAAAAATTAAATATTAAAAGAATAATAATAAGATTAAAATAAAGTTAGATTGTTGTGATGGTCACACCATTCTATAAATATACTAAGCGCCTGGGGTAAGTGGGAGGTTCAGTCAGTTATGCATGTGACTTCGGCTTAGGTTGTGATCTCATAGTTCCTGGGTTCAAGCCCCGTGTCGGACTCTGTGCTGACAGCCTGGAGCCTGGAGGCTGCTTCAGATTCTGTCTCCGTCTCTCCCTGCCCGTCCCCCACTCAAGCACTGTCTCTCTCTCTCTCTCAAGTATAAATAAAACATTAAAAAAATTTTTTAAAATATATACATACTAAAAACCATTGAATTGTACACCTAAGTGGATGAACTATATAGTATCTATAAATTATATTTCAAGTGGGCTGTTTAAAAAAAAATTAAGCGTGGGCCTCGTACAGAAAACGGAATTAGAGAAAGCAAGACATAATGGGGCATTGAATGTCACTTCCCCTGGGGCGCCTGGGGGGCTCAGTCGGTTAAGAGTCCGGCTTCGGCTCAGGTCATGATCTCGCGGTTCGTGGGTTCGAGCCCCGCGTCGGGCTCTGTGCTGACAGCTCAGAGCCTGGAGCCTGCTTCAGATTCTGTGTCTCCCTCTCTCTCTGACCCTCCCCTGCTCGCACTGTTTCTCTCTCTGTCTCTCAAAAATAAATAAAAAACATTAAAAAAAATTTGAATGTCACTTCCCCCAACAAGCTGACCTCTTTCCATTTAACCCAGCGTTCCTCTAAGTCATCAAGAGCCTCTTCCAACAGAGGGCATCCAACGGCTGACAGTTTTCAACAATTCTAACCCTGGAGTGACTCCGAGGTACGCGTCCTTTAAACGCTGCTGTGTGTCTGTGGGAAAGGGTGCATGGTCTATGGACACCCCTCCGGCTTAGCTGACTTCAGCCTTCCGCAGTCTCTGAACCATTCACAGCGCTGTCAACTGTAGCAGTTGGTAGCCCTGCAGATTCTGTCCTGTCTGTAGAATGTTCCTCCTCTTTGTGGAAAAACCAGTTTTGCCCCCATTTGCAATTCATCGTTAACAATCCTTACTCTATATTAATGTGCGCCTCTGCCCCTCTCTTTGATGTGTTTTTATTTTTTTAAGTTTATTTATTTATTTTGAGAAAGACAGAGTGCAAGCAGGGGGAGGGACAGAGAAAGAGAGAGAGAGGGAGGATCCCAAGCAGGCTCCGAGAGACCAGCACAGAGCCCGACGTGGGGCTCGAACTCCCAAACTGTGAGATCATGACCTGAGCTGAAATCAAGAGTTGGCTGCCCAACCGACTGAGCCCCCACGTGCCCCTGCGCTTCTCTTTTAAATCAATATGACATCTGCCCGGTTTGTTTATGAGCAGAATAAAATCTTTAACACACATTCATGTTTCATATCCTTAGGAGGGCCGCAATCTTACCTTTTCCTGAAAACGATCTTTTACGAACTTTATATGCATGTAAGGTCTCGTGCATCCTGCCGGCTGGTGTAGAAAGACTAAAGTCAGAAGCTCTCACAAGGAGAGGAAAAGTCCACCTTCCCTGACGTGAAGCCGTGCTGATGGCTGGAAGCCCATTCGGAAGTCTGCTTCCCCTGGAACACGTGCTTCTCTGGATCTCACACCGCGCACAGCAGCGACCTTGGCCGGAACCCGAGAACCCAGAAGCCAGAAGTCTGGATTATCCATGGCCCCCCACCCCCCCTCAGCGGGCTCCGAGAGCTCCCAGTTCAACCCACCCCTGAAGAGGTGAGTGGCATGGATCCTGTTCGGTGGCTCAGCTCGCACCCGCCCAGGAGTCCATCTAGATGTCTACACTCTGTGGAGGGCAGAGAGAGATCCCTGGCAGCCAGAACCTTCTCCAAAACCAGGGGGCGAGATGAAAGAGATATTCCTTGCGATCGAACCAGTGCCGAGGGTAAGAAAACGCCTTCCGCTCGTGCATTTACCCCCCTCCCGCCACGTCGCAAACAGGCGCCAGGGCGTAGGGTAATTGCTCCTGCCAAGTGCAGCGAACTCTGGTCAATGAAGGGTCAGTGAAGGCAGAGAGTTATGACTTGACCCGAGTCTATTCAGAAAATATTTATAGAGTCAGTGTATATAGAGTCGTTTACAGGTTAGGTGTGTTCCGGGAGAGAGGGAGAGAGGCTGAACCAGTACTGAGAGGCACTTTCTCCTCGCTCCTGGCCTCTCCCCTGGAACAGTGCCACGCGGCCCAGCGTAGGGGACGGGGCAGAGAAGGCCCGTCGTGTGTCTCTCCTACTCGTAGCCACTCAGAAGCATGTTTGTACCCTTTTCATCCTGCCTGGGGAAGGCGGTTTAAACATTTATTGGCGCGCGCCCTGGGTGAGGGCCAGGGACATTGGGTACGAGACGGAAGCTGTGCAATGCCTCCGAATGCTCCGCGCCATGTGTGAGCAAGGAACCCAGGTCCCGAGATCGTCAAAGCTTAGGATCCCGAGCCTCGTCTTTCCCATTTCAGCTGCTGGAAAACACCTGTGTGATTCAACGTCCTGTAAGCCGTATTTTAAAAATTAATATCCCACGGGACTTTACAAAGCAGGGCCGCGTCTCTGAATTGTCTACGTCTCCTACAACTGATCCTGGTGGTGCTTGTCTGAGTTACACGGTTCCCCTAGGCCTTAGGCTAACAGAGTTAGTGGTTTTGCAGAGGGGTTGCTATGCAGCAGATAAGGTCGGTTGGATGGGTCCCCGAGCTGATGGCTCGCTCTGTGATCGGGGCAAGCTTCCTGCTCTCCAGGGCGATGTCCCCAACCACGAACGAGGGTTGATAACAACGCCTCGAGGCTCGGGTGTCTGTGAGGGCGGGACTGTGTGCTGTCCACAGTGCGGCTCAGAGCACTCGCCTGCTCACACGTCACTTACCCCACTCGCTGTTGTCACGGTCCTGACTCCGGATGAGAAGCAGGGAAGATGGAGTCAAATGACGGTAAATCCGTGGCTCTCGACTTGGCCGCGTGTCGGGATCACCTGGGGGGACTCAAAAATTACCCCTGCCTGGAAATGTAGGCACCCCTGGAGATTCTGGCTTCCCTGGTGGCGGGGCGGGGGTTGGGGTGCAGTCTGGGGACTGGATGGAAGTGGTTCTAACGTGCGCCTCGCACAGAGAGCTGCGACTGGGAACCGTTCAGAAGTGAGATGTTCTCGTAGGTCTGGTCCACGACCGCACAATGTTCTTTACGGAAAGATTGCTAGAAGGCCTGAAAGCGAAACAGATTCCCTGTACCTTCCTTACGAAGGTCATGTTGAACTTGGGGGCCGTTCAAGGCGCTTCCAGCCCATGCACTGGTCTAGGATCCGTCCCCAGGGGTGTGGAACCTGATAAAAGTGAGGTTCCATATAATGCGCGCATGCCTCTCATAAAGTTCCACACGCAGAAATTGGCTTCAGAGACAAAGAGAAGGAAAGTAAACTTGTTTGAACAAAAGGAGTTTCTCTTCCTTCAAGCCACGCCAGCCTTTAAGCCTCCACCAAGCAGGGAAGACAGCCCCTCCTTTCCCTGGCAGACACCGATAGACTCCGTGCCTACCAGAGTGGCTCACTGTCAAGACCAACAGTGTGCGCTGCCCGGCCAGGAGACCTAGGCACTTAAGCTGCCCACGGTCCACATCAAAGCTCCAGGACATGCAGAACTTTCTCACAGCACCCGAGCCACCACCATGAGGACCTGCCTGCCGAGACTCAGCCGTCTGGACCAAGCTGTCCAAACGCTCTTGCTCTTGGCAGTGCTGCTCTCGCTGTTTTTCATCCTGCCCTCCTTTATTAAGGAGCCCAATACAAAACCTTTCAGGTAAGGTTCCAACCCCTTTCCAAATGCCTCAGAGTTTATTAGAGGGACCGTGAAAGACTCTACTCCAGTGAGGCCTGGAGAACCGCTTCGTCCACATGGGGGTCGTGGGGGGCCAGGAATGTTGTCAAGAAACACTGGCAGGAAAGACCCCGGGGGACCCCTGGGGGACAAACTGGTGTCAGGGGTGGGAAAACCAGGGGGTGCGGATGGCTTGGGGCTGGTGGAGGGGAAACGCGGGCAGAAGTCTGAGAACTGTGCATCTGGGTCTCCGGAAGGTGTAGACAGAAAACGGCTTCCCCCTCTGGGACCATGAGTAATAACAGCAGATTCGGGGTGAGTTCCTACATGCCCCTCGCTGTGTTTTAAAGCAAAAGATTTGCCCTGCGGATTCCACTCCCTTCAAAATCACGCTCTCCCTGCGGAGTCTGGCAGAAAATGACCTCTCCCTTAGCTTGACTCTGGGCCTCAAGTTCATCCTTCAAAAGGACGCTGTAGACCAGCTGTCTTACCAAACACATCTGCAGCAGTGCAAGACCCCTTTCTTTCCATAGTGAGTTTATGGCACTGTTCTTAAAATGTGAAATACAGGCTCTCATAAAGTTGAGAAAGATACAGAAAAGTCAAGCAAGAAGTGAGGGTCTCCCCATTACACCCCCATCTCTACCCATGCTTGAGGTGTGGCCGCTCTGGATCCTTTGGTGTAGATACAAGTGTCATATCATAGTAGCCAATGTGTCTTCAGCACTCACTGTATGCCAGCCTCTTTTCTAGATGCTTCATGTACATTAACTGACTAGTTCTGAGGGTTTCGAGTAAATAGAGACACAGAGCTTAAGTGAAACGCCCAAAGTCACCCCGCTAGGAAGTCACGGGGCCAGGATCCCAAACCCGGCATTCCGCTTCCGTAGCCTGTGCTTTTTACCTGATGCTAGACACACCCTGGCAACAGACGGACGAAGAGATAGGCAGGTAGAGAGGGAGACACGTCGGCGGACAAGGAGTTATCACACTCGACACGTTATTCCACAGGCTGACTTTTTATGTCTTGGACATTCTTCCTGCCACGTCGATAACGCACAAATCTAGTTCCGTCTTACTCACCACGCATGACACAGATATGAGCTTATTGAACCCATCTCTGTCGGTTGGCACTCGGGTTCCACTCCTTTTCCACACACCTTCAGGCACTTCTATAGGTATTTCTCACTTTTTTTTTAAATTTGTTTATTTATTTTGAGAGCGACAGTGCACGAGCAGGGGAGGGGCAGGGAGAGAGGGAAAGAATCCCAAGCAGGCTCCAGGCTCTGAGCTGTCAACACAGAGGCCGACATGGGGCTCAAACTCATGATCCATGAGATCACGACCTGAACCAAAGTCAAGAGTCAGTTGTTCAACTGACTGAGCCACCCAGGCGCCCCACTGGTGTAGGTATTTCTGTCGGTAGATTTCTAGACGTGGGATTGCCAATGCAATGGATGTGTTCACATGAAATGTCGACAGACACTATCAGATCGACTCTGAAAAGACTACAGTAACAGGGGTGAGGTTAACTCTCTCCTCAGTCACCACACTGGATCATGAATGCTTTTGAAGTTTTAAGAAACTGAGAGGTGATGAGGCGCCTGGGTGGCTCCATTGGTTGAGCGTCCGACTTTGGCTCAGATCGTGATCTCACAGCTTGTGGGTTCGAGTCCCATGTCGGGATCAGTGGTGACAGCTCAGAGCCTGGAGCCTCCTTCGGATTCGGTGTCTCCCTCTCTCTCTCTGCCCTTCTCCCACTCATGGTCTCTCTCTCTCAAAAATAAATAAAACATAAAAAATAAAATTAAAAAATAGAAACCGAGAGGAAAATATGTTTCTCTTTTGAATTTGCATTTCTCAGGCCACTGTGAATTTGAGGATCCTCTCAACGTTTATGAATCATTTGTATTTTTTCTAACCAAGCCACCCACACTCACTTGTGTTTTTCTGTGAATGACCTGGTCACATCTCTTGCTCCCTTAAAAAAAAAGAAAACTGAATTATTTATCTTATTTAATTATAGGAGTTTCTCTTTTATTTAATTATTAAGTAAATCCCCACTTAGTTATTAGGGATATTAACGCTTTGCTTCAGGCTCATATTTGTTTGTATTGCTCTGTTTATTCTCTCTCATGTCCCACAACTACTTTTTATGGAGATGAAATCTATTTATCTTTTCTATTATGGCAACTGGACTTTGTGCAATTTGGGGGAAAGTCTGTCCCACCCCCAAAATTATATACATTGCCTTCCATGTTTTTTAATTTAAATTCAAGTTAGCGAACGTACAGTGTAGTCTTGGCTTCAGGAGTCAAACCCAGTGACTCGTCACTTACGCAGAGCACCCAGGGCTCATCCCGAGTGCCCTCCTTAGTGCCCAGCCCCCATGTGCCCCCCACCCCCACCAACCTCCCCTTCACCAACCTCCAGTTTGTTCTCTGCGTTTAAGAGTCACTCATGGCCTGCCTCCCTCTCTGTTTTTATCTTACTTTTCCTTCCCTTCCCATTGTCTTCTATATTGTCTACAAGTATTTTTGTACTTTTTTTTCTTTAAGCTTAAATAGCCAACCCACCTGAATTATATTTTCGTGTACGGTGTGAGTCTGGGTTTGCATATGCTGAATTCTTTTGATCACAACTGACAAAAACCCAACTCAATCTAGCTTGAAGAAGAAGACCCGAGAGGGAGGGGTGCCTGGGTGTCTCAGTCGGTTAAACATCCAACTTCGGCTCAGTTCATGATCTCACGGTCTGTGAGTTCGAGCCCCGCGTTGCGCTGAGCTGTGCTGACAGCTCGGAGCCTGGAGCCTGCTTCGGATTCTGCCTCTCTCTCCTCTGGCTGGTGCTCGGTCTCTCTCTCAAAAATAAATAAACATTTTTAAAAGTTTTTAAGAAAAATAAAAGAAGACCAGGGAGGGAGAGAAGGTCAGAGGATTAGAGTTGTCCCTGGAGGGATGTGTTCAGGGCGGGAGTGACCCAGATGCCTGGGCTCCCCCAACCGATGTCATGTGCCCCGGAGTTAGCGGGAGATGTAGGCAGACCGATGCCGGTTTCTGGTCTAGACATTCCTGGAGGCGGAGGGCGGTTGGAATTGTCCGTGGTGCATGTATCTAGGAAGAAGGCCCCCCAGCCCGGGCCTTCAAAGCCCAGGAGACTGTAGGGGGCCGTTCACCTCCATTCCAGGAGGGATCACAGCCCCAGTTACCTGCGGGGGCCAGGTAATGGGACCTCCACTCCAGAGAAGTGCATGGGGACACCCATTGCTGTCGGGGGCATTCATGAGGGGACCCTCAGCGCAAAGGAGAGCCCTGCTCCGGGGAAGCCACACTCGCGGACCCTACCCAGAGCACCACGGCAGCAGACGGAAGCCCGCTGAACTTCAGAGGGAGCGGGGACACGCCGTGGCCCCCACTCTTCCCACACAGGTGGTCCCTTGAGTTATAATACGGAAGAGCCAGGTCTTTGGAAGGAAGGGAAGATCTACCCTGTGCCAGACCAGGATTCTTGCTGCCCCTCCCTCTAGCTTCCCTCACCTCCCTCACCCCTCCTGCCTCACCCCTGCCAAGCCCCGGTCTCCAGCTCTGACCTGGTAGGCTGGGGGGAGGTGGGTGGGGGAAACTCTGAACCAAGAGGACACCTGGAGCTCTAAAATGGACGAGACTGAATTGGGGGCTTAGGTGGGTTGTTGGGTTTTTTTTAATCTTTCCTGTAATTATTATTAAATTTTTTTTGGACTGAGTTTTCATCATCAAAGGTGACTGTAAAGCGATGGAATCTGCCCTAGGCATCAGACACAGGGAAAGGGCCACACGCGGGGGCTTCTCCGGGACCGGTCTCTCCTTATTGCGCTGCAAACCGCAGGGAGGATGAGAGCGCAGGTCCCTGGAGGAAAGGGTGTGTGTGTGTGTCGAAAGCTTCAGTGAGACGCCGGGTCTTGGAGGACTGGATGAGGCGAGTGGGGAGGATAGTGTAAACCAGGAGGCCGACCTCCCACGCACGTCAGCGTCCTCTTGGCTGAGCCGCGGACGAATCTGCCTCCTGGGATGAGGGGCTCACTGGGGCGAGCCCGCAAGGGCCTTGCAGGAGGGTGCGGCCCGGGGTGGTGCCAGAGGCTTTTAGGCAGGGAGGCGACGGCACCGACAAGGTGTGAGCGATGACTGGTGTGCCAGAAGGGAAAGGGATGGATCTGGAGGGAGGTGTGAGTCACCACCTCGGCCTGACCCGGGGTAGGAACCCAGGGAGGGGCTTCAGCCGCAGATTATCCTGCGGTGAAGGGAAGGACTGGCCCCCCAGGCAGATTTAGTCACTGAAACAAGGTAAAGAGGATGTGGGACGGGTGGGGTCGGAAGAAGGGGAAAATCAGGAGACACTTAGAAGAAGAGGAGAGGGAGGGGAGGGGCAGGCAGGTGTGCAGTTAGAGATGGGGGGCGGGGTGGGGCCCACCTGTCCCCCCAGTGCTGCCTGGGCAAAGGGTGACCGTAAAATCGGAGACAAAAGGGGGTCATAAAATGCCAACCCAGGTGTGGTATCAGCGGTTTCTGAGGGTCCCTGTTCTGGAGAAGTTTGCATGTTAGTGACGCATCATTATCATCTCAGACCCAAAACTGTGCTCACCAGCTTTCTGGGGGTTCTTTTCTTTTTTTTTTTTTTTTAATTTTTTTTAACGTTTATTCACTTTCGAGAGACAGAGCGTGAGGGTGGGAGGGGCAGAGAGAGAGAAGGAGACACAGAATTGGAAACAGAGCCAACGCGGGGCTCGAACTCATGAACTGTGAGATCATGACCTGAGCCGAAGTTGGATGCTCAATGAATGAGCCACCCAGGCGCCCCACTGGGGGTTATTTCCAATCTTCACCATCGTTGCCCAAGATCAGCACTTTTATTCTTTTACAAAAATGAATGCTCTGAGACTCCAAAAGGTTAAGCGGGATCCCGCCCAGCCAGGAAGTAGCAAGACTTGAACCCAGGAGGTTTGGGCTCCAAAGCCCACACTTCTCCACCATCTCCTACGTGTTGACTCTCAGGAGCCTCAAACTCCAATGGAGGGGAGGGGCTCACAAGAAGCAAGAGAGGGCGCGCAATATTATTAGTCGTGATAAACATCCTCCAATTTAAGTCCAAGGTGACAGGTGCTATGGGAGGAAATTGGAAAGAGTGATTCCCTTCAGGAAGCAGGGGAAGGACAACATCCTGGTGGCATTTGCAGAGCGCCAGAAGGAAGGCTGGGTGACATATCAGCCCGGGAACATCGCACACTAAAGAGGCGTAGAAGCAGGGGAGCCGGTGGGGGGCGGGGCGTGTTCAGGCGCGAGGAACTGATGATGACTAATGTCAATAATGCTGATAGGGGCTCAGCGTGCCAGGCACGGGTCTCCAAGCCCCACGTTACTGACCACACATCAGGCTTATGGGTAGATACTGTTATCAGCAATACCCCTCTTACAGATAAGAGCAGCTAGGCAAATTTCCCAACCAAGGTCACCCTTGTCACTTAAGTTCAGACACAGGCCAGCTGGCTCCGGAGTCCATGCTCCATGCCACGACGGAAGCTGGTGTCGCAAACCCCCCACCCATCCCTCCACCTCCCCCTTCCCTCCACCCCCTCCATCCCCCCAGCCCCGCCTTCCTCTCACGCCCGTCCCAACACTATAGCTCGTTGTCCCGAACCCAAAGTTTATGTGTCTCCTGCCAGACTATGTCTTATTTTTCTCTCTTTCCCCAGTAATTTGAGCAGGTCTTAGACACCAGCGAGGTGTAGTGCAGTGTTTCATAAATTTTTTTTCTGAAGTTTATTCATTTATGTTGAGAGAGAGAACACAACTAGGGGAGGGGCAGAGAGGGAGGGAGAGAGAAGGCCCAGCAGGATCCCCGCGATCAGCGAAGAAGCCTGACATGGGGTTCCATCCCACGAACAGTGAGCTCATGACCTTGAGCTGAAATCAAGAGTCGGACACTTAACCAACTGAGCCCCATGAAGAGTCCCGTTTACTGTGTCCATCGGCAGACAAATGGATAAAGAAGATGGATAGATATGTAATGGGATATTACTGGCGATCAAAAGACTGAAATCTTGCCATTTGCAACAACATGGATGGAACTAGAGTATATTATGTTAAGTGAAAATTAGAGAAAGACAAATATCATATGACTTCACTCATATGTGGAATTTAAGGTACAAAACTGATGAACATAGAGAAAAGAAGCAAAAAATACATAAAAACAGGGAGAGGAAGGAGCATCTGGGTGGCTCAGTTAAGCATCTGACTTCGGCTCAGGTCATGATCTTACAGTTCGTGGGTTTGAGCCCCGCATCAAGATCTGTGCTGACAGCTCGGAGCCTGGAGCCTGCTTCAGATTCTGTCTCTGTCTCTGTCTCTGTCTCTGTCTCTCTCTGGCCCTCTGCCACTTATGCTCTGTCTCTCTCTGTCTCTGTCTCTTTCTTTCTCAAAAATAAAACATTAAGGGGACACCTGGGGGGGGCTCAGTCGGTTGAGTGTCTGGCTTCGGCTCAGGTCGTGATCTCAGGGTTCGTGGGTTCGAGCCCCGCGTCGGGCCCTGTGCTGACAGCTAGTTCAGAGCCTGGAGCCTGTCTTTGGATTCTGTGTCTCCCCCTCTCTCTTGACCCTCCCCTGCTCACACTGTCTCTCTCTCTCTCAAAAATAAATAAAAACATGAAGAAAAAAAAAAGAAGAGTCCCATTTAATGGATGAGAAAACAGAGGCTCTAAGCGTTCTATGTCTTGCCCAAGACCACACGGCGGGCTGCTTAGCAGCTGGGCTGGAACTCAAACAGGTGACTTTTCACCCCAGGGAGTTTCCCTGCCTGCTTTGCATGTGCCAGGACATTAGTTTCCTGCCAGACTCAAGTTCAACACTTTCACATAGCCAGTGGCGTTCAGAAGGTTAAGTCATGGGTGGGTGACAGCCGTAACACTGCCGGTGGCGCTCCCCCCCCCCTCGCCCGTGTCACCCCACAGGAGCCCAGAGGCTGGCTCTGAGAGTGCAGCCCTGTGCCATCAGGAAGCAGAAACGGTAGGAGCCTGATCCCAAAGTCATTAAATGCCGCCACAGTTGCGGGTTTGGCACGGTTTCTTGGGGAGCCTTTTGTGCCCCCACAGAGGACAGGGGTAGCTGCTCAGGGGAGGAATGTCCTTTTCCCCCAAGGTCACCATCTCAAAACTGTCACAGACCTCGGGCTAACCCCTGAAACAAATTTTACTCACAGGTATGATTTTCCCCAAAAGAGAGAAGCTCAGTACCAGATGCAGGTGCCAAAAATGGACTTTGCTTTAAACAACCTTGGTTCACAAGATCAGTGTCCCCAGCCCGCGGGCCACAGGGTCTCATCTTGTATCTGTGATTCTTGACCTGGGCAGACCTGCCATTCTTTGGTTTGCAACAATTACCTTGGTCCCACCACCCCACCCCGTTCAGCTACTACTGTCCTTAACTAACCTCGAGACTCCTGCCTGTGGGTCTGGGGAGAGCAGAGGCCTGACTCCGTATTTGTTTATCACAGGGAGGGAAAATGTCCAACTTTTTAAAAAATGTTTTTATTTATTTTTGTGAGAGAGAGAGACAGACTGAGCAGGGGAGGGTCAGAGACAGAAAGAGACATGGAATCTGAAGCAGGCTCCAGGCTCTGAGCGCTCAGCACAGAACCCGACGCGGGGCTCAAATCCATGAACCGTGAGATCATGACCTGAGCCAAAGTCGGGCATTCAACCTACTGAGCCACCCAGGCGCCCCAATAAATTTATTTTTAAAGTGCAACATTTGATGTTTTGACCTCCCCATTAGGTCAGCATTGGATACGGAAGTGCTTCACCGCACCCTGGCCTTGCCCATGGTGCTTACATTCAGGATCATTATAGGATCTGGACAAGACAAATGCAGGACGCTCACCACATGGCCGGAGGAACTGGAGCATTCAGTAAATACCATGCAGGGACATAAGGAAATGCCTACGTAAACACCCACATTCCCAGCAATCATAGTTGTGTTTAATTATAGGGAATTAAAATGAAACTTAATTGCATAATTTTGTCAGCACCTGGCTGCAACTCCCCGTAAAACTTAAAAGAGTCATCAGTGACCTGCAGGGTCACAGGCAGACAGGCCTGCAAGGGGCCCCGGGGTCCCCCGCCGCTGGAAGGGCTGCAAGAAGGAGTGCATGGCCCCGAGGCAGAGGGCCTGCTGTCTGGGCTGTGCCCCGACCCCGTCTAGGGTAGAAGACGGCCCTGCCGCACCACCTCCCCAACCACAGCCACGCGAAGGCGCTTGCAGTTTGGAAGGAAAACTTCTAGATGTTTCTTGCCGTTTGAGCGTGGGAAATGCAGGTGGAGGTGACTCCAAGGCCCGCGGCGGGGCGACAAGGGCTGTTTGCCCTCAGAGTTAACACTCAGGCCCTTGCCGTGGGCCTGGAGCCTGGACCGTCAGCTCACTTGTGACCGTAAAGGGGAGAAGAGTGAATCTCAAGCACTCAAATCTTTCTACTGAACAAAGGTGGCGCGACTCCATCAAGTGTCTGTTCTGGACATTCTCAGCTCTCTCTCTGCGTGGATGGTGCTCTTTCAGAATGGAAACTTCCAGAATGTTTACCCAGCTCATGAGCCCATAACCCCCTCTTTCTCCTGAGACTGTCTTCCTCTCATGCACAGGGTGGACCCCAGGTGGCCACATGCCATGGGACCCGTGTCACTTACCATGTGGCCAGGGATGGAGAAGGGACCCAAGTGAGACCGAATGAGAGTCAACAGTCCCCAGAGCAGGTGACGTGGGGCGGCCATCCCCCACCGCCATGAGGGCTGTGGAGCAGAGAGAAGAAAGCAGGCTGAGAGGAATAGATGTCGGACAGGGACAAGCCTCAAAGATAGATTCCAGGTTTCAGAACCTTCTAGAGCCTCAACCATGTCTTAGTCTTGGGCTCAGGATGTTTTCTCTTCTTATGATAAATCTCCCTGCCCTGCCTTTTTTTTTTTTTTAATAGTTAAAAATGGAAATCTGGGGCACCTGGGTGGCTCCATTGGTTGAGCGGCCGACTTCGGCTCAGGTCATGATCTCGTGGTCTGTGAGTTCAAGCCCTGCGTTGGGCTCTGTGCTGACAGCTCAGAGCCGGGAGCCTGCTTCGGATTCTGTCTCCCTCTCTCTCTGCTCCTCCCCTGCTCATGCTCTGTCTGTCTTTCTCTCTCTCTCTCTCTCTCAAAAATAATAAACATTTAAAAATATGGAAAAGAACAACAAAAAAAGAATAAAGGCTTCAAATCTGGAAGGCGAGGAGCTTTTCCAGGCCACGCCTCGTCACAGCCCAGCCCTGTCTCACGGCCTTTCTCTCCTTTCAGGTCTGGGAGAGCCCTCATTCGAGTCACTTTCTTGAGCCGTATAAACAAAGGCAGGCGCCTTTGCTGAGTGAGGCCAGGTTACAAAGTGTGCGTTTCCAGCAGGAATGGCCCAGTGCCAGCCTTTCCCTAACAGCTACCAGAGAAGTTTGAAGCACCGAGCGGGTTCCCTGGGGCCCAGGAAGCAGGAAACACGGTGTCAGGCAGGAGGGCCAGATGCAGGGCAGAGGGAGGACCCACACGAGGAAGGATTAACGTGGGTAATCTGCTTACGGTGTGCATCTCCTGGGGCCAGCCCCGTAGTTTTCTAGAGATCCAGGTCTCCTCTGTCTTCCACCTGTAATAACAGTGACTGTGTGTTCTGTGGGCTCAAGGTCTGTGCCTTTCTCAGACTTGTATTTTGGGGACCCACAACGCACGTTGCCCATAGACAGCGCGCATCTGTTGAGTGAGGTGTTCTTCTGCGTGTGTATATTTCCAACTCTCTTCCACGTTTGTTTAAATCCGTTTCTAGGGGCGCCTGGGTGGCTCAGTCGGTGCTCAGGGCATGACCACACGGTTTGTGGGTTTTGGCCCTGCAATGGGCTCTGTGCTGACAGCTCAGAGACTGGAGCCTGCTTCGGATTCTGTGTCTCCCTCTCTCTCTGCCCCTCCCTCACTCACGCTCTGTCTCTCTCTCTCTCTCAAAAATAAATAAATGTTTAAAAAAAGTTAAAAAAAAAAAAAAGGAAACAGAAAGAAAGACTTTCGAAAGCACTGATGTGTTCAGCACCACGGCGGCCTTTGTGCTAAGGGCTGCTTAGCGTGATTTCTGCCCTATTCCCCCTCCAGGTTTACAATTTAGAGAAGAGTGATATCTCCGCTGAAGGAATACAACTCCGAAACACGCCCAATCCGATGACACGTGGGGGTTTAGAGCTCACGTCATCGCCGGGCGTAGGGCTTGGCTCAGGCTCCCTCTCCGGGCTTCATCACACTCACCCATTCCCCAGCGCGCCTCCGGGTTACAGCCTGGCATTTTATCTGTGTGATGATCTGTCGTCCCCTTTGTATCCTGGGCTCCGCGGGGGGGGGGGGGGGAGGACTTCGGACCTGGTTGAGCTCATCACCCAGGCCCCAGGAACTAGCACCGTCTTCATAGGAGATGCTCAAAAATAGTGGCTGCATAAAAGAACAAACGAGGGGCTGTGGAGTGGGGGACGGTGGCGGTCAAAGCTGCACCAGAAGAGTGGGAGACCGGACTCAGGAGACCCCCCAACCTGCACACGAAAATCAAGAGTGAGCGGGAGCCGACTCCACAGTCGGGGAGAGAAGGGCGGGGCTTATGTGGCCAGGCATTAGTTGTTGTTTTTGTAACGTTTATTCATTTTTGAGACAGTGTGAGCAGGGGAGGGGCAGAGAGAGGGAGACACAGACCCAGAAGCAGGCTCCAGGCTCTGAGCTGTCAGCCCAGAGCTCGACACGGGGCTTGAACCCACAAACTGTGAGCCCATGACCTGAGCCGAAGTCAGATGTTTAATCGACAGCTGCCCAGGCGCCCCCCTGAGCGTGTGTTTTTGTGCCAGATGCTAACCACAGGCCGTCCGTTAATGCTCACAGCGGACTTCTCTCAGAAGCAAAAGGCAGCAGCCCATTTTACAGATAAGAAAACCAAGGGCCGGGGGGGTGAAGATTTCTCCCAGTCACGCTGGCTAATTCTCACTCAGGTCTGCCTGGCTGCATATTTCATGCTCTCTCTTCCCTCTCCATGGCCCCAGTAAGCCTGTGATATGTGGCTTGTTAGAAGAATGATAGAAACAGACCAAAGGAAGCTGCTTGGGACAGAGTGGCCAGCATAAGCCGGGAGGCGTAGGACACAGGGGAAAAGAGCAGGAGTTAAGGACACCTGGAAATCCATTAGGGTGACGGCTGTTACCAGAGAGGACGATTCTTTCTCCCAAGCCTCCCAGGAATCCCCCCGAAACCTGCGAGCACAGAGACCTCACCTCGAAGTCCAGTTACGGACCCAGCACAGAGTGGAGGACCCGCGCTGGACTCAGCGGACCACCTGATGCTAATTTGCATAAACTAAGTGGTCCTTTTTGACAGCCTCACACAAAAGGAGAAAATAAAAAGAGAATAAATCTCATCCTTGGAGCCAAAACCCTTGAGTGCCGCAAGCCAGACCAGGCACCCCGAATCTATCTTCTCCCAGCGCTAGGCGAAGCATCTAGGGTGGAATTCAGCTTATAGGCCCCACCCCCTGGCGTCGGCACCCTCCCCCCCCCCATCCCTCACCGGGAATTCTTCAGTAGCTCCTCTTGGACATGAAGACCAATGATGAAGTCCAGACTCCTTCGTCAGACCTACAATGCAAATAGTAATCCAGTTCTGTCTCCCTGCTTGGGACCATCTCCTGCCCACACAGAGTGCCTCCCCTCGCACCCACCGAGCTCACACGCCTTTCTCTCCCCCGCGCCCCCCACGGCAAGACACATTCTGTAGGCAATCACACAAAGGTGTCTTCCCTAGAGTCCCCCTCCCCCGCGCCTGGGAAACACGTCTTGAATCCAGGATGACCAGCACCTAACACGAGATGTGGGCTCGACAGATGAGTGTTTGCTGAGTACATAGATGTTCTCCTAACAGTGCCAACATGCAAGCTTGCCGGGAGGCAGGGTTTAAAGTAAATATTTCAGGCAGATCTTTCAATCAAGGTTAGCAGCTACAGTCTTGACATGAACGCATCTTTTCCTATCTCCTTGTGAACAAGGTTACCTTTGTTACCTACCCTTCATTAAAAGAGAAAAGACGGGTGCCCGTGTGGCTCAGTTGGTAAAGCGTCTGACTTGGCTCAGGTCATGATGTCACAATTTGTGAGTTTGAGCCCCCCATCGGGCTCTTGCATTGGGCTCTCTGCTGTCAGCTCAGAGTCCACTTCGGATCCTCTGTCACCCTCTCTCTGTCCCTCCCCAATATGTGGGTGCACAGGCTCTCTCTCTCTCTCTCTCTCAAAAACAAATTTAAAAAAAATTTAAAAGGATCAGGCTCCTGGGTGGCTCAGCCAGTTGAGCGTCTGACTTCAGCTCAGGTCATGATCTCACGGTTCGTGGGTTCAAGCCCTGCGTTGGGCTCTGTGCTGACAGCCCAGAGCCTGGAGCCTGTTTTGGATTATTTGTCTCCCTCTCTCTGTGTCCCTCCCCCCACTACACTCTGTCTCTCTCTCAAAAATAAACATTAAAAAAAATTTTTTTTAACTAAAAGGCTCTCTCTATAAGGGCACCCGAGTGGCTCAGTCAGTTAAGTGTTTGACTTCATCTCAGGTCATGATTTTACGGTTCATGAGTTTGAGCCCTGTGTGGGGCTCTGTTCCTGGAGGCTGCTTTGGATTCTGTGATTCTCTCTCTCTCTCTGCCCCTTTCCATCTCTCTCTCTCTCTCAAAAGTAGATAATCATTTTAAAAATTTTAAAAAAAGAAAGAAAAAGAGAAGAGGTCAACAGAAAGGAAGTGATGGGGCAGGAGTCACAGTCCCACCAGCAGAGAGAATGCCGTCCAGGGTTAGCGATGTCAGCTCAGCCCCTGACACCCGGCCCCAGCACAGACTCCCAGCCGCCGCGCAGTCTCCTCGGTGGTCCCAGGGAAGCTTCCAGACCCACCGCCAGCAGCTTCATGCGGGGAAGAGATGGCGAGCCTCACGTCTCAGGGACACTGGCTCGAAGCCTATTCGAGGCACGAGTAGAAATTCGCCTTAACCAAAGTGTACGTCTGTCCCTAGGCGGCGGCACATGGATGACGAGGAGAGGGTTCCAGAGGCAACTGATGAGGCTGCACGGCGGGCGCCCTCCCAGGAAGGAAGGACAATGGCTCCCGCCTCGTCGGCGCGGGAGTACAGCGTGCAGGCACTCCGGGCCCGGGCCACGGCCCACCCTGCCGACCGGGGCATCAAAGGAGAGGCCAGTGGGGCCACCTCCCCTGGGCCGGCCCCACCGAGGGGTCAGGAGAGGAAGGACGCTGTGCTGAACACGCTGCCCCCGAGGACACGGGACGGGGGCGTGGCCTCAGAGGCACTGTCACTGGGGCGTCAGGACACAAGGACAACCAAAGGGAGGCAGGACCAGAAGGGGGAGCCCACAGCCACCAGGGCAGTGCCCTTGAAGCCTCGGACCAAAGCGGCCACCACTGCAAGGACACTGGGGCCAGAGAGCCAGGCGCTGGCCACCCCAGGAGCGGGGTCGAGGAAACGAGTGGCCTCAGCCGTCACCCCCCGCAGGGAGACAGCCCGGGCCAAGCCACCCTCCACCCGTGTCCCGGGCCGCACCACACAGAGAAGCCCAAGTCTGCGGGCCGCCAACTTCAAGTCTGAGCCCCGGTGGGATTTTGAGGAGCAATATAGCTTTGACAGGGGCGCCCTACAGACGGTGAGTCTGGCCACAGGCTCCCTGCTCGACTGCCCCTGAGGACAGTCCACCCCGCCTCCCGGACCTCCCAGGCTCCGCCCCCAGGCTCCACCTTCAGGCTCTGCCTCGTCCCACCTAGGCTCCGCCCCCAGGCTCTGCCCGGTCGCGCCCCGAGCCCTCCCCTAGGCGATTTTCACCCCATCCTTCTTCCCAAAGGTGGTGGGGATGTGAGGGGAAGGCGGCCAGATCCTGGCGATCCCGGCCCGGGCCTGCCCTGGAGCCCCGAAGGCCTGGAGGGTCCCTGGGCAGAGTCAGAGAGTCCTACCAGCTCTGGAGCGTGACTCACACCGGCGTCCTCCATCCTCTGCAGGGGGAGGGGGCGAGGGTTGAAAGGTGGTGTGGAGGGGCGGGACTAACATGAGGAGCACCTGCTGCCCAGCCCTAACTCCTGGGAATGCCTCGTCTTCCCTGCACAGATAATTCCCCGACCTTCCCTCTCTCCCTGGGCCCGCACCCACCAGAGGGAAGCATTCAAAATATATATGTTGACACACGTAACTGCAGCCTCACCCTGACAGCCCTCCAGGCTCGCAGGCACCCCCACCCCACCCCCACCCCCCATGATGCATCCCCTAGAAGACCAAGAGCGCCTATTCCCTGCGGCCCTCAGGGCCACGGCGGCTGGGACCGTCCGCTGACCCTCCACTGACCCTGCCGTATTCGCTGACCCTCTGAATCCGGTGAGGTAGAGGCAGTGCCTTCCAAGCTTTGAGGCCCACTTTCTGCCCCTGCCCCCACCCCAGCCCCTGGCCGTGGCCTTCCTGGGCCCGTCCCTGCCTGACCCACCTTCCTGCATGTAGACCTGCCCTGACTCAGTGAAGGTCAAGGCCTCCAAGTCACCCTGGCTCCAGACACTCTTTCTGGCCAACCTCACCCTCTTCCTGGACTCCAGCAACTTCAACCAGAGGGAGTGGGACCGTCTGGAGCACTTCGCCCCGCCCTTCGGCTTCATGGAGCTCAATTACTCCTGTGAGTCTTCCCGGGGTGGGGCTGCGGCGTAGCCTGGGCCCACGGGCCCCAGGGCTGAGGACAGCTGGCCTCTGTCTCTGGTCCGCCTCTTCCCTGGGGGCCGCCGGCCCTGGGAGCCGTGATGGGCTGCCCCCCCGCCCTCCCGGGGCTCTGATGCCAGCCTCCCCCGTTTCAGTGGTGCAGAAGGTGGTGAGCCGCTTCCCCCCGGTGCCCCAGCAGCAGCTGCTCCTGGCCGGCCTCCCCGCTGGGGGCCCCCAGTGCGTCACCTGCGCCGTGGTGGGCAACGGGGGCATCCTGAACAACTCCGGCATGGGCCAGGAGATAGACAGCCACGATCACGTGTTCCGGTGAGCTGTCGTCCCCAGGCGCCCCATCCGGACCCCCTCCTACAGAGATGGGCTCTTCTGAGGGATCAGATGGGGGGTTCTCTGCCTGTATCCAGAAGGTGGAATTCCCGGGCCCTCCGGGGAGTCCCTTTGTCACCGCCGCCTCCCCCACTCCTCCTCTCTCGCCCCCACCCACCTCTGCGCGGTCCCTCCCGCGCTCATGGGCTCCGTCTCTCTGTGTAGATTGAGTGGAGCGGTCACTAAGGGCTACGAAAAGGATGTGGGGACCCGGACGTCCTTTTATGGCTTCACGGCCTTCTCCGTGACCCAGTCACTGATTGCCTTGGGCGGTCGAGGCTTCCGGCATGTGCCTCGGGGGAAGGTGAGCAACCACGGCCGGGCCTGGCCACCCGCAGACTCTGAAGGACGGCGGACGGTCTAAGAGGGAGCCGAGTGTCCGGGGTCCGGAGTCCGGTTGGTGCAGGCTCTGGTCACACGAGGGGCGGGAACGCGGGGGGCGGCCGCACAGAGCTCGGAAGAGCAAGGGGCCAGGCTGGAGTCGAGCCAGGCCACCCGGCCCCTGGGCCTGAGGAGGGGACTCTGGGGCCACACACTGTCCTTGGTCCTCAGGACGTCCGATACCTGCACTTCCTGGAAGGCACTCGAGACTACGAGTGGCTGCAAGCGATGTTTTTGAACCAGACCCTGGAGAAAACGGGCCTTTCCTGGTTCAGGTACCACCCCGCCCCTGCCCCCCCGTCCCCCCCCTTCAGGTACCGCCCCGCCCCTGCCCCCTTTCCTGGTTCAGGTACCCCCCGCCCCCCCCACCCGCACCTGTACCCCAGGCGGGGCTATGAGTTGAGCGGCCGGCCGTGAAGGCGGTTGGGCGGGTGGGGACAGCCTTAGCTCTCACCTGGAGATGGGGGACCAGGCGCCCCGACTTGGCCCACAGAGGGGGAGGCGCGCGGACGGAGCCTGAATGACCTGTCCCCACCCCCAGGCACAGGCCGCAGGTGGCTTTCGGGGGAGACCCGCCGCTGGACAGATACCTGTTGCTGCACCCGGACTTGATGCGGTACATAAAGAACAGGTGGGGACAGGTGAGGCCCGTGGAAGGGGCGGGTCCCTGCGGGCCGGCAGCCCCCTGACAGCTGGGGGCTGGGGTATCGCACAGGTTTCTGAGGTCTAAGACCCTGGACACTGTCCACTGGAGAATCTACCGCCCCACCACCGGCGCTCTCCTGCTGCTCACGGCCCTTCAGCTGTGCGACAAGGTGAGGCTCGCGCGCACAAGCAGGGACACGGGGGCTCCAGAGGTACTCACCCGAGGCGGGATGACAGGGTGGGGGGTGAGTGTGGCTATGTAAGTGTCCATCCAGGGGCCTGCGTCCAGACCTCTAGGGATGGGAGCCAGAATACAGCCCCCCGCCCCCATACACAGCCCCTGAGAGCGAGCCTTCAGGCCTTACCTCTCCTCCACCCTTTACGTAGGTGAGTGCCTACGGCTTCATCACCAACGGCCACGAGCAGTTCTCTGATCACTACTACGATAAGTCCTGGAAAAAAACAATCTTCTACATCAACCATGACTTCCCGCTCGAGAGAACGCTCTGGAAGCGGCTGCACGATGAAGGCATAATCCGGCTGTACCAGCGTTCCGGAATTTCCAAACCAAAGGTGTGACCGGAGCCCGGACAGCAGCAGCCTCTCTGGTGGTTCCGACGCACGGGGCAGAGTGAGGGGGGATCCTGAGACTTTCTGCCATTTTCCCAGGGCTCACGCCAGGGTCCAAGCCCCTCCGGACTCCCCAGGGGGCACTGGCACCAAGGAGCAGACACTCCCAAGATGGCAAGTGACTGAGGTTTTGGAGACCTTGGAACATCCCCATGGGTTCCGTTCAAAGGAAGGAGGACTCTGTCTTGAGACCAAGGAATGTGAACTAAATGGTGTGATGACGGGTGGATACCACAGATCCTGCTGAAACTCACCCTTCACTGTCCAGAGGATGCTTCACGGGGGAGGGGCTGAACCTATGGACGCATGTGGATTTGGCCTTTTTGGGTTTTTGCCTTAAAAACCTTCACACCCAGTGAGGAGCCCATTGGGGGGCTTGAACTCACAATGCTGAGATCAAGACGTTTGCTGAGGTCGAGTCGGATGCATAACTGAAGGAGCCGTCCAGGCGCCCATACATTTGCTTTGGAATTCCAAATCTTGTACTTAGCAGCTGTGAAATCTTGAAGGCATTACTAATTTCACTGTAGATTGTCTACAGGACCCTTCTGGGACTTACCAGATTCTGGAAGGACCTGCACCTTGCCTTGTCTTTGAGGAAAATTCTTCATGCCCAAAATTATTTGGCAACTCTCTGGGTTGTGGACAACTGATAGTAATAACAATTATTCTTGTCTATGAAGACACAAAAAGCCTTATATAACGAAGACACAAATAATGATTCTCCTGTGGATGGTGACCGCATCTTATATGTACAAGCAAATTCACTTTAGCATTCCTGCCTGCCTGCATGTGCGTCTGTACTTGGGCCGTCCTTTGAGCCAATATTTACATCCCACTGGTCCTTCATTAATTAATAAGTTAAATAAAATCCTTGACATGTGTTCAGTTTACATTTGTATGAGAGTCACAAGTTTAGCCTTAAAAACACACCCTTTAGCACGTCCTTAGGCCACTGTTTTCTAATCTGTTCCAGGACTTGTAGGGTATCCGTTTCGCAAGGATTAAAAAAATTACTGTCTGGAAAAAGCCTGATACAACAGGGACCCAGTTTCCGCCCCTTTCATTCTCCATCCTCCCGTCGTCCTGCATCTATCAAACCCCACACTGGGAATTCAGGCCAAGCCCAAAGCATCCGTTCATCCTAACCGCCTCCCCCGCTTTCCAAGCTCTGTCTCCAGGATTTAGACTCTGAGGCCCAGAAAGAATTCTAAAGATGCTAAACCGAATAGAGGCCCTTGATGAAGGATGACACGGAAGGCAAAAACCAAAACCAAAACCAAAAACCAAAAACCAAAAACAAAACAAAACGCGAGCTTTTAGACTTCATGCGCAGGGCTCAAAAGCTACTTAATACCCATAGGACAGAATTTGCTTTGCTCAGGAGGGTTGCAGTACCAGCTGTGGGCAGCAGGTGGCAGCATCTTGGGACCCCTTGTCTGGGATGCTCAACTTGTCTTTTTCAGCTTTTCCTAGCTATTCTTACATGTTTATCCTTCCATGTGAATTTTAGTATCTGCTTAAAA
The DNA here is from genome assembly GCA_004023845.1 of Helogale parvula. NCBI lineage: Eukaryota > Metazoa > Chordata > Mammalia > Carnivora > Herpestidae > Helogale > Helogale parvula. The sequence goes on from PJEM01003827.1 coordinate 147,419, forward strand.
TCTAGGGGCACCTGGGTGGCTCAGCCGGTTAAGTGGCCAGCTTCGGCTCAGGTCATGATCTCATGGTTCGTGGGTTCGAGCCCCGTGTTGGGTTCTGTGCAACTGCTCAGAGCCTGGAGCCTCCTTCGGATTCTGTCTCCCTCTCTCTCTGCCCTTCCCCTGCTCACACTCTGTTGCTCTCTCTCAAAAACAAACATTTAAAAAAAGGTGTTTAAATAAATAAATTTACTGGAGCAGAACTGATGGATGTGTGATGTTGAGTTCACTTTTCCAAGAGCAAGACGATTCTTCATTTGTCCAGTTCCTTTTTTGTGTCTTTCAGGATTTTAATGTTTTCCTCATACAGATTTTGAACATTCCTTGTTGCATGCAGTGCTCAGTATTTTATCTTTGTTGCTGTTGTAACAAAACATGCGACAGCATGATCTATCCACTCCCCGGTTATTACTTACGTGTGTGAAGGCTGTCATATATTATCACAGCATCTGCACGGAGACTATTTTAAAATTCTTTTTTTTTTTATTTTTTTTAGTGTTTTATTTATTTTTGATACAGAGAGAGACAGAGCATGAGAGGGGGAGGGTCAGCACAGAGCCCCACGAGGGGCTGAAACCCATGAACGTGAGATCTGACCTGAGCTGAAGTCGGAGGCTTAACCGACTGAGCCACCCAGGCGCCCCTATTTTAAAATTCTTTATGCCCCTAATTTATTTCTCTTTCCCAAGTCTTTTGACTGGTATGTCTGGAGTGAGCCAACATAACAATTTACTCCCCTTTGGATCCAGATAAACAAGGCTCAGCCTTTATGTTTGGGCAGCCTAAATTCAAATTTGAGAAAGTAGCTTTGGAGGTCCTCTGCTGATAGAATATGATAGAACGTGCCACAGAGTGTCGATAGAGTAAGGCAGTAGAATATAAAATTAACACATCGAAATCAACAGCCCCTTGACCCAAAAAAATCTCTTCTGTAGGAATTTACCCTGAATATATATCTCCAATAATACAAAAATAAATATGCACAAGGTCATTCAACTTCAGCATTGTTCAACAGCACAAAATACTGGGAAATGCTGATGTACTTAAATGTAAGAGGGGCGCCTGGGGGGCTCAGGCGGTTGAGCGTCCGACTTCAGCTCAGGTCATGATCTCACCGTGTGTGAGTTCAAGCCCCGCGTCAGACTCTGTGCTGACAGCTCAGAGCCTGGAGCCTGCCTCCGATTCTGTCCCTGCCCTCCTCACGGGTGCTCGCTCGCTCTCTCTCAAAAATAAATAAACATTAAAAAAAAATTTTTTTTAATGTAAGAGATGTGAACATGAAGAAGAATACATCCATGGGACAGAGGACGAGGCCGCTGAAATAAAATGAGGAAGGCCTCTGTGACTTCCATGGAGTGGGTTCAAAATTGTATGTAAATATATGTACACACACATATTTCTTAAGTTTAAATACTTATTTATTTAAACAATCTCTACACTCAACCTGGGGCTCAAACTCAGGATCCTGAAATCAGAAGTCTCATGTTCTTCTACTGAGCTAGCCAAGGTGCCCCTCTGAGTATATTATTAATTAAAAAAAAAAAAAAAAAAACTAAAGACAAAGAGTATTTCTAGTGTTTATACCTTTTACATAGGAAAGGATTAAATAAGAAAATAATCATGCATCTGCTTATTTTTGCAAAAAGAAAGACGAGGAAAAGATACCAGAAACTAGGGAAATTGGTTACCTACACAGGGTGTTGGGTAGGAAAAGTTTTCCTTCACCCTTGCGGGGTTCTTCCTGCTGGCCTGAGGATGAAATTGACATGACACAGATTAATAGGAGAAAATGTGGGGCGCCTGGGTGGCTCCGTTGGTTGAGGGTCCTACTTCGGCTCAGGTCATGATCTCACAGTTCATGAGTTTGAGCCCCACATTGGACTCTGTGCAGACAGCTCAGAGCCTGGACCTGCTTCGGATTCTGTGTCTCCCTCTCTCTCTGCCCCTCCCCCTCTCATGCTCTGTCTCTCTCTGTATCAAAAATAAATAAAACATTAAAAAAATTTTTTTTAATTCAACTTAGTGAATTCAGAAATGGCTCCCAACATAGATGTTTGCCCCTGCCACACAGACGGGCCACTCCAATAAAATCTATCTCTGGTAGTACCTCTTGTTCTGGGAAAGAATTAACGTAGATTCTTCTGGGTAGTTACGGAAAGGTCAAGAATTTCTCTCCAGCCACAGGGCTCACTTGCCTTCGGTTCTAAGTAGTCCACAAACAAAGCGGCACATTTTAGAAAGACCTGTTCTGAGCCTCTTCGGGAGCAAATAGGAACCGGGTGGAAGGGAGGAGGGTGTAAACAGGGCGTGGGGATACCTTTTGGGGTAGTTTGCCTTTGTACTGCTAAAGAAACAAAATCCAACTGAGTAAATTTGAAGATCTAATTGGCTTTTCTCAGCAACTGTGAATTGGGAAGCATCCATTTAACAAATAGAAAGGAACCCCCAGGCGCTATACAAAGTAAGAGACAGTGGCAGAAGGCCATTGGGGCAGGGGTGCAGTTTCTAACAAAAGAATAATTACTTCAAGCAAAGTTACTTTCTTTTGGAGGAGAAAGGTGGGGGCCGATCATGAGCTCCCCTCACTAGAGCTCATCGGGATAATTACTGACGATTGAAAGTCACAGGTCACATTCCTGGGGAGGCAAATCTGCAATTACATTAGATATTAAGTCTCAGTTTGCTGACGTGGCTTAGACATGTGACTCTATTTTGAGCCTGTTATCTCTTTGTTTCCTTTTTTTAAAATGTTCTATTTATTTCTGAGAGATTGAGAGAGACAGTGTGAGTAGGGGAGGGTCAGAGAGAGAGGGAGATACAGAATCTGAAGCAGGCTCCAGGCTCTGAGCTAGCCGTCATACAGAGCCTGACACAGGGCTCGAACTCACAGACCATGAGATCATGACCTGAGCCGAAGCCGGATGCTCAATCTACTGAGCAATCCAGGTGTCCCTCTTTTTTTTCTTTAACAGAAGCTTAATACTAAAAAAATATTAAAATCAGTAAGGACGGGGGCGGGGGGGAGAATCCTAACATGGAATACAAAGATACATAATTGGGAAAAAAATTGAACCTAACTTTAAAAACATTTTTTAATGTTTATTTAGTTTTGAAAGACAGACTAGGAGCAAGGGAGGGTGAGAGAGAGAGGGAGACACAGAATCCGAAGCAGACTCCAGGCTCTAAGCTGTCAGCACAGAGCCCGACGCAGGGCTCAAACCCACGAACTGTGAGATCATGACCTGAGCTGAAGTCAGACGCTTGACCCACTGAGCCACCCATGCGCCCCTAGAGACTTTTAAAGATAGAAAGCAAACTGAGGGTTGATGGAGGGAGGCAGGGGGGGCATGGGCTGGGAGATGGGCATTAAGGAGGGCACTTGTGATGAGCACTGGGGGTTGTATGTAAGTGACGAATCACTGAGTTCTATTCCTGTAAAATAATCACACTGCGGTTTTGCAGGAGAATATCTTTGTCCTTGGCAAACAGACTGAAGGGGTATTTAGGAGTAAAGGGGCATCCTGTCTGCAGCTTAACTTACAAATTGTTTAGGGAACATGGCTCAGGAAAGAGAGAGAAAGAATGATAAAAGCAAAGGTGACAGAATGTTAATGATCGGGAGATCTGGAAGATGTGACTGTTCTTACAACTTTTCTATAAGTAGGAAATTGTTTCAAAATTAAAAAAAATAATGGGGCGCCTGGGTGGCTCAGTCAGCTAAGCCTCCGACTTCGGCTCAGGTCAGATCTCACGTTCGTGGGTTCGAGCCCCGCGTCGGGCTCTGTGCTGACAGCTAGCTCAGAGCCTGGAGCCTGCTTCTGGTTCTGTGTCTCCCTCTCTCTCTGCCCCTCCCCCTCTCATGCTCTGTCTCTCTCTGTATCAAAAATAAATTTAAAAAAAAAACATAAAAAAAAATAAGAGCAAGGATACTAAAAATGTAGGATTTCCGCCAGGAGCAGTCTAGCGGGTTCACTACTGGATTGAGCCCTCCTAAAACGAAACAGCTCAATCCTGGATAATAAATGTCCTGTAACGCCTTGCTGGGCTCACAGTGAGGGAGGTCTCCAGTCCTGGGCCACCCACGCTCCTCGCCCGTCACATTGGAGCAGAAACCAGAGTCGGGAATAGAAAGCATGCAGCACCCACGAAATACAGATTTTCTTCAAGGACACACGTCAATGTCAAGACCTCATCTCTAGAAAGACTAAGCCTTGAGCTAGTAGCTGGGGTTGAGGGGCTGACCTGACACTCTCCTATTAAGTGGAGACTTTAGAAGGAGAATGAAGACGGGCCCTGGTGACTCAGTCAGTTAAGCGTCCAACTTTGGCTCAGGTCATGATCTCACAGTTCGTGGGTTCGAGCCCCGCGTCGGGCTCTGTGCTGACAGCTCAGAGCCTGAAGCCTGCTTTGGATTCTGTGTCTCCCTCTTTCTCCACCCCTCCCCTGCTTGTACTCTGTCTCTCTGTCTCTCTCTCAAAAGTAAATAAACATTAAAATATTTTTTAAAAAAAAGAATAAAGAGATATAAAGATATTAAATTGAGAGATTTAGGGGAGCCTGGGTGGCTCAGTCGGTTAAACATCCGACTTCGGCTCAGGTCAGATCTCACGTTCGTGGGTTCGAGCCCCGTGTCAGACTCTGTGCTGACACCTAGCTCAGAGCCTGGAGCCTGCTTCCGGTTCTGTGTCTCCTTCTCTCTCTGCCCCTCCCCCTCTCATGCTCTGTCTCTCTCTGTATCAAAAATAAAACATTAAAAAAACATTAAAAAAATAAATTGAGAGATTTAGGGGTGCCTGGGTGGCTCAATCGGTTAAGCTTCCAGCTTCGGCTCAGGTCATGATCTCACAGTCCATGGGTTCGAGCCCCGCATCCGGCTCTGTGCTGACAGCTCAGAGCCTGGAGCTGCTTCGGATTCTGTGTCTCCCTCTCTCTCCGCCCCTCCCCTGCTCATGCTCTGTCTCTCTCTGACTCAAAAATAAATAAATAAACTATAAAAAATTATTTTAAAAAAAAGATTGCCCTACATCTCAAGGAGGAAGGGGAGAGAAGACAATGAAAATCCATTATCCCTCGGCACTCTCATCAGCCACCGCCGTGTGTATGACTTGTGCGTCCAGGGAACATCCAAGCCCGTGAGGAAGGGGAATAAGGCTCATGCTTCTGGAAAGGGAACAGTCTTGAGCCTGAGAAAAAGGTGAAGTCTCTTTCTCTAGCGTTTCTTCTTTTTTTTTTAATGTTTTATTTATTTTTGAGACAGAGAGAGACAGCGTGAGCAGGGGAGGGTCAGAGAGAGAGGGAGACACAGAATCGGAAGCAGGCTCCAGGCTCTGAGCTAGCTGTCAGCACAGAGCCCAACGTGGGGCTTGAACCCACGAACTGTGAGATCACGACCTGAGCCGAAGCCGGCGCCCCTCTAACGCTTAACCGACTGAGCCCCCCAGGCGCCCCTCTCTAGCATTTCTGATGCAACAGTTGAGCAATCTCCTGATGGGCACTCGGCAGCAGAACTCTGGCACGAATCACAGACTCTCGTTGGGAACTCGTCTAAATCCGATACCATGGGCCAGGGTGGCCTCGTCCAGGTTATTGGCGGACGTCTGAGACCTTCTCTGGAGGGCTGCCCTGGGCTGACGGAACTCTCTACCCTGCACCCCAATTCCTGGAAGCCCGTGTCTCATTGAGGGAGTTCAAGACCCTCCCCCTTGCCGAGGGCAGAACAGTTCCGTGGTGTGGTCTCTGCTTGGATCCCCACGTCTAGGCTCCATCTGCGACCCCTTCTTGCTGGTCCCTTTCCTTGCACTTCTGCCAGGTATTTCCTGAAGAACCTCTAGATAAACCATAAACCACACGCCTCCTAATCCCTGCCTCAGGCTCTGCTTCTGGGAAACCAACCTGAGACAGAGCCCTTTCTGGGCAGTCTTGAACCCACACCGCTAATTCTTACTCATTCTAATTCACTTGCCTACACTTGCCAACGCACTCTAATTCTGGGGGGAAATCCAACACCTTTCAGCAGCTGTTACTTTGTTATATCTGGTCCCGCAATATTACCCAGTCATTCTTTCTTGCTATAAAGGCGCTCAACCAGAAATACATCCCGAACTGGCTTTCTTTTTTTTTTAATTGTTTAACATTTATTTATGAGAGAGAGAGACAGAGCTTGAGCAAGGGAGGGAGAGAGAGAGAAGGAGACACAGAATCTGAAGCAGGCTCCAGGCTCTGAGCTGTCAGCCCACAGCCCGACACGGGGCTGGAACCCACGAACCACGGGATCATGACCTGAGCCAAAGTCGTACGCTCAGCCGACTGAGCCACCCAGGCGTCCCCGGAACTGACTTTCTTAAACGCCTAGCTCTCTCACGAATTTGAAGTAAAAGTACGGCAGGAACATCCAGTTCCAGGAAAGAAGCTGTCATACTAAATAGCTCTCACGCTCTTCCTTGACCCTGTCCGGTTTGGACCAAGAACCCCAAGTACAAGTTCACACTTCCAAACCCTAAGGCCTCTTCCCACCAGGAGTCAACAGGGAAGAATGCAAGCCGGAACCGGGAATGGAGTTCCGGTTCATCAGTGGGCGGAGTCTCGGTTTGTGCTTTCAAGACTGGGGCTCCCCGTGCGTCATGAATACCGTCTCCCTCTTTCCCTCCTCTTTCAAGAGTCAACTGATTGGGGGGGGGGGGCTGGGGGGCTCAAGTGGTTGAGCTTCTGACTCTGGATTTCAGCTCAGGTCATGATCCCAGGGCTGTGAGATCCAGCCCCGCGTCCCACTCCATGCTGAGTGTAGATGTTCTCTGTCTTCTCCACTCTCTCTCTAAAATTAAAAAGAGGAGCGCCTGGGGGGCTCAATCGGTTAAGCAGCCGACTTTGGCTCAGGTCATGATCTCACAGTTCGTGGGTTCGAGCCCCGTGTTGGGCTCTGTGCTGCCAGCTCAGAGCCTGGAACCTGCTTGTGATTGTGTCTCCCTCTCCCTCTGACCATCCCCTGCTCATGCTCTGTGTGTGTGTGTGTGTGTGTGTGTGTGTGTGAGAAAAGTAAATAAACATTAAAAAATTTAAAAAATATTAAACTAAAGAGAGAGAGAGACAGTCACTGATAGGTACCCTGTTACTAACCCCCGCCACGGGCAGCACTGTCCCTCCTCTCCCACTTTCCTTGGGTTCGTGTTGCTGCGTCAACACATCTAGGGGATTTAAAAGGTTAAGGTAGATCTCTCACACTATACCCAACTTCCTGCTCTGTCCACCTGCATTCCACCCGGTTGCTACAGAGATCAGGAGAGATTAAGCAGCAGGATGGAGGCTCATGTTAGTGATGGGAGGTCAGAAGTTTACTTAGGAGAGGGTGGAGGCCCTTGGAGCTTCTCCCCACGGCGGCCCTCACACATCCTGTTGACCTGTGTGCGAAGGTCAAAGTCAAACACATGTGTTCCCAGGAGAAAAGTATACCTTACCACGCCTAAGGATGTACACCTGTCCACAAAAATTGTTTGCGAATCAATCGATGCTGACACGTGGCATTCCCTGGGTCATCACGTCCTGGGCAGACGCACGGGGCCGCAAGGGGCAGGCTACCTGGGAAGCGCTGATCCTGTTCACACACACACACCCACACCCACACACACACACACACACACACGCGCCCGCGCATGCATGCACGCACACGCTTCCTCGAGATCTCAGAGCCCATAGCACACCCGGGGTGATGCATGCCATTTCCACCGTTAGCTGGTCGTTAACTGCAGGATAAAACAGGGCCCTGCACGCCTTTGCATTTCGTGGAGGCACCGCGCTCCGTCCCAATGAAAGACAAACTTGGCAGCGCGGAACCCCTGTCATAGATGGGGAATTTCTCGCCCACGGAGGCAGGCCTAGTGATCTGACACTGCCTCGGGGGTGGGGGGTATCACAAAACTGCAGTGATTAGCAGTATTTCAAAGTTAGGGGCTAATGAAATCAGAAAAATCACTTGGGGGGATAGGATTTGCCAAGAGCCACTTGTCAAAAAGGGGTCTGGGGCGAGGGAACAGGTAGGGTTCTGACTTGGACACGCAGAGCATCAATTATAGCCCCCGCCAGTGTAGAGCCTCGGGCACATCACCGCCTCTCACTGGGGGCATTTATGCAAATACACTCATACAGCCCTCGGGAGCCTCTGTCCCCTGCCTTCCTGTCTCCCAGCCTCCAATGCTGGCAACTGGAGTCCAGGTTAGGCTAACTCTCTCTTCTTTTGATGTAACCTGTTCTTGTCATCGGGAACTTCTTTGTCCCTGGAATTGCAGTGTCTCCAGGAGAGGCCGCCGTGCCTGTCTTTGCCCAGGTAACCCCACCTGGGTGTCTGAGAGCCCTTCTAATCTGCAAGCCCAGCTCCCTTTCTACCAGGTCTGGAAACCCTGTATCATCTTC
>PJEM01003827.1:155957-172084 GCA_004023845.1 Helogale parvula
ATCTTAAAAATGGGGGCAGAGGGTTCTGCCCAGTGTACTAATTATATGAATTTCAGCAAAGACTACCACCTTTTTTCAGACTGTCGAGTGAATTTTTAAATTTATAAACCATGGGTTTTGTGTTTTGTTTGGTCTGGGTTTGATCCCAGGACTCTTTTTTTTTTCCCTAACAGAATCTCCACAACAAGTCGCACAGGACCATGTTACCACTGAGTTGGTCCTCTCCTCGGCCCCTCCCGCGCTCTCCAGCCCTGGGTGGTAACAGTCATTCAACTTGACCTTCCTTCTTCTGGTTGTGCAACCCTTGTAAATTAGCCGCTCTCTCTGGCTTGCTTAGAACTCTCTCTTTTCTCGGCGACCAGGCCGGCCATCCAGGATGTGAGCAGTGAGGTAAGAATACCAGTTTCCACCCTGGAGGGCAAGCGGAGAACAGCCAGCTCCCGGGGCCCTTGGCATCACCATCCCAAAGGCAGAGCCTTAACACACCCCCAGCTGCCTGGGAAGCTGCCTTCCAGGTCTCCCAGAATCGGAAGGCTTAAAAGATGGCCACACATTTGCTCGTGATTTCATGCACCAGCCACTAGGGCTGGGGTCCGCTCCCCTCCGCTCTGGCTCGGGGTGGCCCGCACAGCCGCTGGACTGGGGCTGTGGCCCACGATGGCCTCGCTCCCCCACCTGACGGGTCATGCCGGCTCCCACGCGGATGCGGGGGACCAGCCCACGCACCTCAGTCTAAGGGTCTCTGAGTAGGGGGTTGGGGTGGGCGCAGTATCTATAAGACTGACAAAGTGAGTGGTGGTAGTACCACACTTTACTGAGATAGTCAGTGTCTCATAGACCATGGGTGGTTACATCTTTTCCTTAATGATTACATAGTCCAAGGTCCTTGAAGTAAAGACATGCTCCGGAAAGGGTCGTTCTTACCAGGACTGTAGTAAATAAGAGGAACAAATAAGTCAGTACCAGGGAAGGATTCCCTAACAAGAGTCTGTTTTTAAGCATAATTGAGCCTAAAGAATTCTCTTTGACGAGATTTACATTCCTTAAGGCCCTTCAGCAGTTACTCACGGGCAAGACTTGTTTATCCTTCGGGAAGTAAATCTTTGACAGAGGATTGTGTTCACTCCCAAGAGCAGACAATGAGCTAGAGACAAAAACAAAGTAAGGGAAGCCTGGAGTTACCGACCGACCCAAGTTGATTCAAAGCCTGAAAGTATATGCCTCTTTGCAAAGCAACGAGAAAATCACAGACAGGATGAACAGAAGCCACATGTGCGGCCCAGGAGGCCAAATGTTGTTTCAGTCTTTCGACTTGTTCCGCAACTTCCCAAATAGTTCGCCTGCGCCCCGGAGGCCGAGCCATGAAGGGTCACTTATGTAGATTCTCCTGTGCCCCGGAGGCCTAGCCAGCAATGGTCCCTATGAACGGTCCCTATGCGGGAGGTTTTCTGGCCTCCTGGGCGCCAACAGTGTGGGTTTCCAGGACGGCAGGACCCCGGGCAGCCTTCTACCAGCGACGTGCCCGCTGACTCGGAGTTCACGTGTATGGTGCCGTCCTTACCCTGACCGCCAGGCGGTGGGCAGACACGGTGGGCAGACACGGGCTTCCCCAAGGACTCCGTCTTTCTCACGGCCCCCTCAAGCTCTCAGTGAGCTCGGCCCTCTACAAAGTTCATACTATCACCGCTCCCGAGGTACAAATGAAGGCCGTGGGGCACACGGAAACAAAGAGCTGAAGGAGCTCGTCCCAGCCCACACAGCGGAACTGAGATCGTGGCTTTGCCATCCACCTTCTGGAACATTCTGGAGGTATCCCCTTCCTTGGCGTTCCTCCTTCCTTCCTTATCTCATCCACAGAGTTTGGGAGAGGGGTAGATAGAGGCTGGAGCCCACATCCCTGCCTCTCTCTCTCTCTCTCTCTCCCCTGCAGCTGCCACTCTGAACTCCTAGGACGGGCGGTGAGGCTGGCAGGCAAGGCTTGGCAAGGACATTCGAGCCCCAAGGGTTCACTGGGAAAGGAAGCAAGGAGGGTTTGGGGCCAGCCGCAAAGAGAACTTGCCTGATCTTGCGCTCTGGGAGAGAGGGCACCCCACAGGGGCTCCCAATCAGGGCCACTGGTTCGCACTTCCCTCACCACACACCTTATGGACACACACACACACACACACACACACACAATTTCAACGCATCCTCATTTCCTACGCCCAGCCCTCACTGGGCACCCTCACAACAAATACAGTTACGTCCAAATAGTTGGTCATGTTGTAGGCAGCAGAGACTGGGTTCCAACTCTAGCCCCTGGGGCTGTCCATTAGAGCCAACACAACCGGGTCGCGGCTATCCGGTGTTTGCAAACGCACCTGTTTGCGGTCCATTTGCTAGTGTCCAAATGACACCAGTCCATTTGCTAATGGACTTTTATATAAATCACATCAGCAGCTGGCTGAGTGAACGGTGAGAGTGGGAGACAGATGGGCGGCAGGGAAGTGAATCAGAAGCCAGCTATAATCCACACGGCTCTCGGGCCGCTGGAGTAGAGGTGGAGAAATGAGCTCAGATTTGCAAAAGACTTAGCGTCAAGATGGCAAACGGCTTCCGTCTGGAATCCAAACTAATACAACGAAAAGTCGGTGTGTTCACAGACCGAAAAGTAATAAATCACTATGATCTGTCCTGAAACAGTTAATAGTTAAAATAAATACGGTATTACAGCAGCGCACTTAGATGAATGATCCAATCCTTGTAGGTTCTGTCGTTGTAACATTTTGGTCTCCTGCTGTTACCAAGACCATTTCCAACTGTGCAACAGTTTATCAGCGACACCGTGTGATGTAAGTGGGCAGGTTCTATTGTCAAAACTAGTTTCCCGTGTCTTCCAAAATGACATTGATTTTTTTTTTCAAGAAGTTGACATTTTCAAGAGGTTGAGGGGAAAAGGAACCTTCCCATTAATAGGTCTATAGAAAATAAATATAAAAAAAGAAACCTTTTAACTCTTGAAAAGCATTAGGCCCTAATTGTTTGAGTCACAAGTGCTAATCCATACTGTGATCCAGAACATTCAGCTGATATTTAAAATTTGGTCATCACACGTGTTTTCTGTTTGCAAGCGCCATTCTACTCTGCTTCCTCTCAGTGCATAAATTTGTCTTTTCATAAATTCTCAAAATACAACTGGGACAATTTTCATCATGGCTTTTTTTCCCCCATAAAACACTTAATCATCTGAAAGAAGTTTTGATTGAAATGACAACACCAGCCTCTGATTCGTAATTAGAATATCTAATAAATTTTGATTAGAAACTGGCTTGAAATGCAGGCCACTTCAGATACTGAAAAATAAAAATTGATTTTAGGAAGAATGTCTTTTTGCAAAGATGCTTACACAAGATTGTTTCAGAACATGGAGCACTTGAAGTTTTAAAGTCTTCTTGGTTTTATAAAGCCGTAATCCATGTCATGAGCGAGAAGTATGTTTTAAGTTTATTTATTTAAGAGAGAGAGAGGAAAGGGCAGAAGGTGGGTAGGGGAGGGAGCTAAACACAGAGCCTGACGTGGGGCTCAATCCCACAAACCATGAGATCATCACCTGAGCCAAAATCAAGAATCAGAGGCTCAACCGACTGAGCCACCCAGGCATCCCAACTTTTCAAGATTTTAACTCAACTTAATGATGACCTTATATTTGTTTTTAAAAAATCCAATGAAGTGTATTTCACATGTAGACAAAAGAAAATACATTAACTTCTTATTTTAGAAAATTTCAAACATACACAAAAGTAGAAAGAATGGTGTGATGAACTCCCATTGTACAGCTCATATTAATAGAAATTAATGTCATTACTAATATAATTATCAACTCACAGCCAATTTTCCTTCATCGGTGCCTTCATGCCCTCCCTACTTACAGCTCAGATTGGATTATTAAAAAAATTTTTTTTACTGTTTTTAATTTATTTTTGAGAGACAGAGAGAGACAGCACGAGAAGGGGAGGGTCAGAGAGAGAGGGAGACACAGAATCGGAAGCAGGCTCCAGGCTCTGGGCTGTCAGCACAGAGCCCGACGCAGGGCTCGAACCCACGAACCGTGAGATCATGACCTGAGCCAAAGTCGGACGCTCAACCGACTGAGCCTCCCAGGCGCCCCAAGACTGGACTATTTTAAGCAAACCCCATGCACCATATTGCTCATTGGTAAAGACTTCAGTATGTCTTACCAGCAGGTTATAACTCTTTAAAATAAGCACAGTACTATTACCGTATCTAAAAACGTTAACAATTCCTTAGATTCACCAAATGTCCAGTTTGCATTTCAAATTTCCCTGATTCAGCAACAGAATTTTAAGATAACAAATCAAGGGTGAAGCCAACACTGAGTTAAAACACCACTTCAAGACCAAAGGCACAGACTGAAAGCGAAGGGTGGAAAAACATGTACCACGGAAATGGAAACCAGAAAAAGAAGTCAGGCCAGCAATACTTACATCAAACAAGAGAGACTTTAAAACAAAGACTGCAGGGGCGCCTGGGGGGCTCGGTCGGTTGAACATCTGACTTCAGCTCAGGCCATGATCTCATGGTTTGTGGGTTCGAGCCCCATGTCGGGCTCTGCTGACAGCTCAGAGCCTGGAGCCTGCTTCAGATTCCGTCTCCCTCTCTCTGCCCCTCCCCTGCTCACATTCTGTCTCTCTCTCTTAAAAATAGACATTTTTTTAAATTAAAAAAAAAAAAAAACAAAGACTGTAACAAGAGACAAAGAAGGATCTTACTTTATGATAACGATCAACCCAACAATACGACATAAGAACTGTAAAAACCATTGCAAGAGATGGACTTCCTGAGCCCCTGGCTGGCTCAGGCCATAGAGTAGGTGAAGTGACTCTTGACCTTGGGGTCGAGAGTTCAAACCCCTGTCAGGCCTAGAGCTCATTAAAGAGACAGAGAGAGGGGCGCCTGGGTGGCTCAGTCGGTTAAGCCTCCGACTTCGGCTCAGGTCAGATCTCACATTCGTGGGTTCGAGCCCCGCATCAGGCTCTGTGCTGACAGCTAGCTCAGAGCCTGGAGCTTGCTTCCGGTTCTGTGTTTCCTTCTCTCTCTGCCCCTCCCCCTCTCATGCTCTGTCTCTCTCTGTATCAAAAATAAATAAAACATTAAAAAATTAAAAAAAAAAAAAAAGAGACAGAGAGAGATGGATTTCAGCACGAGGGGCTCCACAGACTCAGGCTCCAATGAAATGGGTGAAGATGGGGCACCTGGGTGGCTCAGTCGGTTGAGCATCTGACTTCGGCTCAGGTCATGATCTCACAGTTTGTGAGTTCGAGCCCCGCACCTGGCTTTGTGCTGACAGCTCAGAGCCTGGAGCCTGCTTCAGATTCTCTGTCTCCTTTTCTCTCTACCTCTGCCCCACTCATGTTCTGTCTCCCTCTCTCTCTCTCAAATAATATAAATATTAAATAAATATTAAAAATATTTATTTTTAATAAAATAATATTAAATTATTAAAATAAATATTAAATAAAAATAAAATAAATATTAAAAAAAAGAAGTACGTGAAGAGTATAAGAAGACAACTATTTACAGTGTCTGGTCCTGAGAGTGTACACAAATAACAAAATATCTATTCAAGAAAATCCACTAAAATTTGAGAAGAGTATGGTATTTGAGCCCAAACTGCTCCCTCTCTCCCTACCCCCACTCCCCCCACTCCCCCCCACCCCCGATCGGTGCAGCTGAGAACACAGGGCCCCTCTTACCTCAGCTCCCCGTCACAGGGCTTTCTCCCAGGGAGGGGCAGGCCATCGGCATGGGTCACTTTGTCCCCGCTCCCTGTGGCTGAGGCCAAGTTCTGGGCAACTGTGGCCAAGAGGTGGGGACTCGCTCAGCTCCCACTCATGGAATGGAGACTCCTGCTTGAGTGTGAGATCACTGAGGACAGAGGGCGTGGCTGTCGCCGTCCTGGCTTATAAGGTGGTGATTTCCTGCCAGGAGGGGCAGGCTGAGAGGACCTGAGGCTCCTGCCTCCCTTCTGTCACGTGCTCAACTCCTGAGCAAGCGCATCTCTCAGAGAGAAGCACACCCTCACCCCGCCCGCCCCAGCTCCAGAGCCCTGGTTCAGAGCCAGGACAGAAGCAGGCTATAAAATGCATAGGTCCTAGGGCGCCTGGGGGGCTCGGTCGGTTAAGCCTCCGACTCTTGACCTCAGCTCAGGTCTTGATCTCAGCGTCATGAGTTCAAGCCTGCATGGGCTCAACGCTGGGCATGGAGCCTACTAAAGAAAAAATAAAAAACAAAACACACACACACAAAAACCGTCAACCGTATAGGTCCTAACCTCTTCCTAAAGGAACTGGCTTTATTTGCCACAGGTGGTGGAGGAGTTCAAGCCTGAGGGTGCTCTGGTGAGAGGCAACCCGGAGAAGCCTGGGAGACTTGGTGAAGCTACAGGCTCAAGAGTGAGCCTGGTGTTGGCCGAGGGACGGGGACAGGTCGTGGGGGCCTCCTGAGCAGGAACACTACCCAAAGGAGCCTTCCAAGGAGCAAGTCCGTAGAGGACTTTCTGCCCCAGGACATTGTTGTAAACCATAGAGCAATCAGATGGCAATTTGTGGAGTTCAACAGCTGGATCGGGTCAGGAAAAGAGGTGTAGAGAGCCCAGCCTGCAGTCAACCCAGGGCAGCGTACCCCAAATCACCCCTCCCGAGGGGGAAACATCAAAGGTTTAACACTTTACGGGAATCGGGGTAGGAATGGGGGGGGTCCTCCCTAAAATAAGCCAGCCAGTCATTAATCGAGCAAATGACAAACCTGGGATGGAGAATGGGGGTCTAGTACCCAGAGTTGCTAAGGTGTATTTTTAAAACTTTTCTAATGTGTCTTTATTTTTGAAAGAGAGAGAGAATGTGAGCAGGGGAGAGGCAGAGAGAGCAGGAGGGAATCTGAAGCAAGCTCCAGGCTCTGAGCTGTCAGCACAGAGCCCGACGCAGGGCTCAAACCCACGAACCGTGAGATCATGACCTGAGCTGAAGTCAGACACTGAACCAACTGAGCCACCCAGGCGCCCCACTACAATATATTGTCTTAAATGTCCCATTTCCAACAAAAACGTAGGAGACAAGCAAGGAAGCAGGAAAGCATGACTCTGCTCTCACTCTGGAAACAGACCGCAGCAGGAAGTGCCTTGTGAGAACGGCCAGAGGTTGGATTTCACAGAGATGGAAAAGTAACCATGAGAACAGATTCCGAAGCAGGATTCGGATGGACAGGGTCCGCTCATCGGGAAGGATGAAGGCCCTGCTGGCCTCAGAGGGGACAGTTTCAGGGGGTAAGCAGATGCAGGAAGCCACGGAGCCGGGCATGGACTTCCCCTACCCCTCCCTACGCCTCCCTACCCAGCGCGGAGCAGGGTGGTAGCTGGAGGTAACCAGGAGCGGGAACCCGATGGGTGAAGGGAGCCCATGAGCTGAACGTGGAGTGGCACCATTCTGTTCTGGAAGGTGAGACTCCGGACAGCGCTCGGCCAGGCCGGGGCGGGGACCGCAGGGAAGAGAGGACAGTGCACAGGCATATGTTAGAGCATGAATCCAGGTTGGAGTTTTGCAGCGCAGAAAGCCAGAAACTTAGGAGAATCTGGGCTATGAGGAGAGATTACCTCGGATGATGCAGGGTCATAATCTTTCCTGCCTGGACAGGAAAGTTTCCGGGCTGATGTGCTGGGAGGCCTTGGAGGGGAGAGATGGAGGCTGTGTGACTCGTGAGATCATGACCTGAGCCAAAGCTGGACGCTTAACCGATTGAGCCACCCAGGTGCCCCCCAAATAAATAAACTTTAAAAAGGAAGGTGCAGGAGGTGGTCTGTGCTTGTTGACACAGATGGTGGGGGGCTAGCTCCCACAGAGGAGAAGAGTATCCCCCCCCCACTGCCATCCCTTAAGGCTGAAGTCCAGGCAGGTGGAGGATGGACCACGGTGAGGGCCAAGTTGGTAGGTTTAAAGGTGGAAAGTTGGAGAAATTAATAGTTGGCTTTGAATGACATTTTAGATGAGACAGACATCATCTCACGGATGGATGGATTTAACAGATATAGAGAGAACATTCCATCCAAACACCGTGGAATACACATTCTTTTCCAATGCACACAGAACACACATCAGGCCACAACACAATCAATTCGAAAAGACCAAAAATTAAAAAAAAATTTTTTAAAGAAGAACTGAATAGTGGTTCACTTTTTTCCCATAAAGTAGAAGAGGCATTTACTGAAAGCAAGGGTGGGCGGATGCTTCGTGGGCTCAGAGAGAGGCCCGATGTCTTACTAACCGCTCACTGCAGAAAGAGAAGCCACGTCTGCAAGGGCTCTGATGACTGAAAACCACAAAGTCGGAAACAGAAGACTTGAAACCAGCAACTCCATGCAGCGCCTGCCAAGGCGGGAGGAGGGGCTGCTGCTCTGAGGCAGTCCTGAAACACGGGCAAGACGCTGCCCTTGTCCAGTGCCCACCGGGCACCCCGGCCAGGCGCACGTGGGAGGTGAGAGAACCCAGCCTGAATGACCCATTCCTGCCCACGGGCGCAGGCCCCGGAAGCTTCTCCGGATGGCCGCGCACCTGTTGCTACACCCACATTTGCTCCCCCACATGGGAAGAACAGGTGAGGGCAGATCGTCCCTGGGAGAGGGACCTTCTCATCCCTGAAGATCTCGTGGGGGTGGGGGTGGGGGTGGGAGGCGAAGGCCCCGGACACAGACTAAAGGAGGGCATTATCCCGCCACTACTACTTACTTCTGCGGAGGGCTCTGCTTCGAGACGCAGGGGGCCAGGGCTGCCCCCCCCCATAGGTGACGCCCTTTCTGGCGACACCAGAGGCCTTGCCACACCTTTCAGGTGGTCCCCTCTGCCACCGAGAGCCCCAGGCTGGCCTGGGTCTGTAAAAGGAACGCTATGCGATTGAGGTCCCTCGCTGCCCAGGACGGTCACCAAAGGAGGGGAGGAACGGTCTCCGCTCCCCCCACCCCACCCCATCCGCAGATGCCCTACCCACCTCTCCCCTCCACCTCCTTCCGAGGTGAGCCTCCCGGTCACGGTTTCCCGGGCGTCTGGTATCCGGAAACGGCGGGTGGGGGCAGAGAGTGCGCAGTGCGCGGCCCACCCAGCAGGTGGCGGCGTCTCCCGGCGCCCCGCCCCCCTCGCGGGCCCCCAGGACCGCGCGCGCCTGCCCTTGACCGCGGCGGGAGAGAGTCCCACGCAAACCCCGACTCGCTTGGGTCCCCGCTGCCCAAGTATTCGGGACAGAGGGCATTTCCGAGCGCCGGACAGCGACGCGTCCGCCCCCGGGACCCGCCCCGCAGCCCCCGAGGGTGCGGCGCGCCCGGGCAGGAGGGGAGCGGCGGGGCGGGGAGGCGCCGCGGGGGCAGGAGGGAGGCAGGGCTGGCGGGGCAGGGCGGCCGCCTCCCGGAGTCCCGCCCGGCCCTCCCGGGCCTCTCCCCTCCGCCCGGGACGGCGGCGGACGGGGCGCCCGCGGGTGAGGGCTGCATGGGGCCCCCGCGCGGCCCGCTCTTCTGGCTGCTGCTCCTGCTCACGGCCGCCTGCTCAGGGATCCTCCTCGCTCTGTACTCCTCGGCGGCGGGGCCCTACCCGGGGCCCCGGTCTGGAGCCAGGTAGGGGCTGCGGCGCGGTCCGAGCGGAAGGGCGCAGGGGACCCCCAGGGGACGCGCGGGGCGCCCCGCCCCCTCAGTGACGCCAGCCGCCTTGGCCTCCCTGGGGTCTGGGGCCCTTTGTCCCCGGAGCCTCCACCCGGGCGTCCGCCCTGCGCTGCCCCGTCCCCACAGGCTTTGCGGGGTCCGAGAAGGACCTCGCACCTGGGGCGCCGGCCGCTGGCTCCCCAAAGGCTTGCGCGTTAGTTCCTTCCCGCCCTGGTTACAAGCTTCCTATTGTCCAGACTTGGAATCCGATAAAAACAGCCCCGTTTTTGTCGGGAACTCTCCCTCGCTAACGGCCCACTTCTCCGACTCTGCTTTTGGGGAAGGGACCCAAGTCCGGGTGCCAACTTCGCCGGGATCCTCAGCTCGACGGTGGCGGGTCGCCTTTCCCGCTCGCTCCGTCCTTGCCCTCCCCGCGCCCGGCTCCCTTCTGTCCCCCGCGCGCCGCAAGGACCGTCTGGGCGCGGCCCCGCGACGGCGGCGGACTCCCCGGGAACACCGACGGACTCGGGGCCGCACCCGAGTTCCCCTCCCCGCGCCTCCTCCCGGCCCCACTCCCTCCCGCGAGCCTGCGTTTGGTGGGCGGTGGTGCCAGGTACTGAGGACGCCCGGGGAGGATTTGGTTTTACGTCCGGGCGGCGCGTCGAGCTGTGCCCGAGGCTGGACTAGGAAGGCCGCCAGGGCCCCCGGGGTCGCGCCGACCTTCCCTTCCGGAGCGCCTTCCCACCTGCGCCGTCCTCCCCAAACCTCGCTCCGGGCACAGTGGGATGAAAGCAAAGTCGGTGTCTGTTCTCTGAAACGGGGTCAAAAGGCATCTGAAGTTGCAAAGCAATAGAAAACACGTGCACCGCGTTAGGCGCCCAGGCCCTTTAGAACAAAGGCTGCGCTTGCAGCGATACCTGGACTGACTTCATCTGCTTGGAGCCGGAAGTTGCACAAGGAGAAGCACCGAATAAGAGGCCTTTGTGAAATTTACATAGATGTTTTGAAACACATTTAAACATCCTTGGAAAGTGTCTAATAAACTTTAAATATGAGGTTGCTGAACATCCATTATGCCGCAACGAAGTTTTTAAAGGTCTTTCATCTTTTAGAGAGTGAGGAGCACCGCAGCCCCTTGTTTGGGGGGCTAGCTAACCCCGAGGGGCAGCCCGGAGGGCCTCGCGGGAGGAGGTGGATAATTGGTGCCCGGAGAGGCTAGGTGGGAAGCCGAATGGGAAGCTGGGGCAGGCTGCGGAGCTCCCCAGCAGGAGTGGAAAAGCAGATGGCCAGGCCTGGAAGGTGGGGGGGAAGGGGGCTGGGACCCCATCTTCTGAGCTTGAGGCTGGGCTCTCATTGCAGGTTAGAGAGTGGAATCCAGCCCGGGAATTTACCCATGGCAGTAAAATCAGGGTCAGCAGTTTCCAGGCATCAGGATATCTAGACTTGTTTTAAAAACAAACCAAAAGACTTTTTTATGGGGGGGCGGGGCCGATGATGAGGACAGATAGAGGCCGCCATTTATTTACCTGCCAGTTAGCATCTGTTGTTAACATTGAGAGGTTTTTTTAAAGTTTATTTATTTTTTTTGAGAGAGAGGGAGAGGGGAGAGAGCCAGTGAGTGTGAGGGGGGAGGGAGGAGGGCAGAGAGAGGGAGACAGAATCCCAAGCAGGCTCTGCTCTGTCAGCACAGAGCCCGATGCTGGACTCAATCCCGCAAACCCCAAGACCACGACCTGAGCAGACATCGAGAGTTGGTTACTTAACCAACTGAGCCACCCTGGTGCCCCCACATTATTTCATAAAAGAAAGGACATTGAGGACCAAGAAATTTCTAAAAATATGATCTAACTAGGGGGGTGCCTGAATGGCTCAGTCGGTTAAGCGTCAGACTTTGGCTCAGGTCATGATCTCAGGGCTCTTGAGTTTGAGCCCTGTGTGGGGATTTCTGCTGACAGCTCAGAGCCTGGAGCCTGCTTTGGATTCTGTCTCTCTCTCTCTCTGCCCCTCCCCCACTCGTGCTCTGTCTCTCTCTGTTTCAGTAATAATAAGACATTAAAAAATTAAAAAAATAAAAGAATATGATCTAACGTGAATAGGTTGATTCCTGTGAAATATGCACTCCGATAGTATCTTTTTATCTCCAGTTTGGTTTTCCCTGGATTCAGTTCCCCCCAGTCCAGCCCAGTCTGGAAGCACATATGCTCCTTATGACAGAGTCCGAGGTCAGTAGGAGCGATGCGTCACAATGCCCCGCCGGACCCCACCTCACCACCTGGGATGCTGTTTTGTCACCTCACGTCATCACCCGAGTGGCGAGTCCAGTAGGACTGAATGTGGAGAGACCACATTCACATAACTGCTATTACATTGTTAGAATTGTTCCATTTTATTCTTTTTTTAAAAAGTCTTAACATTAATTATTTTTGAAAAAGAGAGAGAGAGACGGATTGCAAGCTGCGGAGGGGCAGACAAAGAGAAGGAGACACAGAATCCAAAGCAGGCTCCGGGTTCTGCAGAGCCCATCTCGGGGCTTGAACTGACGGACTGCGAGATCATAACCTGAGCTGAAGTCGGCCTCTTAACCGACGGAGCCACCCGGGCGCCCCTGTCCTACTTTATTATTAATTATTGTTGTGACGCTCTTACTGTGCCTAATGTATAAATTCGACTTTATCACACATACGTGGATGTAGGGGGAAAACACGGTATGTTACGGAGCCCGAATGCACCCAGCCTGTACGGAGTTCGGGAATGTCCGTGGTTTAGGCATCTGCTGGGGGTCTTGGGACGTATCCAGGGCAGGGAAGGACCGCTGTACAAGGTCCTTACTCCTCATCAGGCCGGGACAGCACCCTAGAGGGACATACGTGGGCCGGCCGCCTTCCTCACTCCTTCCAGGCTCTCCAGACAGGTATCTAGACGACCTTGGACTCCTAAGAAGGGGCCGGGAGAAGTCACTGAGCACTGGGGGGCGCTCTGGAGAGGAGCAGGGCTTCCTGAGGCTGGAGTGTTCAGGGCCGCGAAACAGACTTGGGGTGAGGGCTCTCCATCCTCTCCCCTGCACCCCTGTCCCTCGGGTCCCCAAGGCTGTCCTGGCCAGCCTTTCCCTCACCTGTCCCCTGCCTCACTAGAACCGCCTGGGGAGCTCCTCCGGCCGGATGCAGGCATGGGGTCTGAAGCCTCACGCGTCCTGTGATCCAGGGAAGTTACTAGATCACAGGATACAAACTAGTTACTTGGGCCCTCTGGGGGTTCTCATTGCCCCTGAGGCTGAGTACTGTGGTCCCCGTCCTTCTTCAAAGAGGGTCCTGTCCTGCTGAGAAGGGGAACTACAGGTTTGGGGTGCGGGGACAGGTGGCCATCAGAGGGGGGAGGGGCGGGGCCATTCCTGCTCTTTCTGGGCTGCCCCTCCTGGGTCTCATGAAACCTGAAGTGAGGCAGGTCACAAGCTCCCTGGCGCCTCAGAAGCAAGTAACAAAAGGCCTTTGTTTCCAGGCAAACAGCCGCCCCGAATCCTCCCCACCTGCTTCTCCGTGGGTCGAGGAGGCGGGAGTCTGGGAGAAGCCTGACACCCTTCAGTGCAGGCAGAGGCCCCTATACCTTCCGTTTGCGCTTTTCCTGATGCAGGGGGTGGGCTGGGAGGTGGGAGAAGGGTGGAGGAGTAACCGCAGCTCCTTCCCTCCCTCCCCAAGGGACATTGTCATAGAGGTTGTCACAACAGGGCCCTTTTCCTTCCTCCTTTAGGTAACAAGAGCTGACACTTAGAGGACACTTTGTATGAGAGATCACAGATCCTCTGTCTGAATCCTCCCAACAGTTGGCTCTGCCGTACGATTATTATCACTATGATTATGTCTGCCGTGCGGATGCAGAGAGTTCGGAGAAATCGGGCAGCTTCCCTAGATCACGGGCTACAAGCCTAGGGCTCGAGGCTTCAGACCGAAGCCTGCCGTCAGCAGGAGCCCGGGGGGCAGGACAGCCCCAGCCCGAGGCGCAGGGGGACCAGGGCGTGTGGGACCTGACGCCCGCCTCTGGGGCCCGTGGCAGGGAGGTCCCTCTGAAGGCGGCAGGGGGCTGGCAGCTTTCCTGCCTTACGTTTTCATGTTTTTCCCCCCATCTCATGTTCTGTAAACCCCACATTTCTGCCAGTTGCCGTGGGATTTCTCCATTTCTGGGGTTTATAGACCTGCGTGGCACATTTTGATGGGATGAGTTTTTGTTTCCGAAGAGAGAGATGGGCAAAAATCAGAGCAAAGGAGGATCAAAGGAATGACACCTTTGACCTTGACCTTGTCAGCCCCTGGAGCCGAGTCCAACCCCTGCTCTCCTTCCTCTTCTCCCTCAGGAACGCCACGTCGTCCTCTCCAGCGTTCTTAGGACGCCCGGCATCAAACGCGGGGACGAGGAAGGTAAGTGGTCGAGTCTTCTGCCAGGTTCGAGCATCTTCGAGTTCGCAGGGGGGAGGTGAGAGAGAAGAGCCAATGGGAACATTCCCGTAAGGCTGCTGGGTGGGAGCGCTCTGGAACCCCTAAGCCGTGAAGCTTCGAGCTGGCCCCCAGACTCCCCTGTGCCCCAGGAGGAGAGAAGGGGGGCAGCCAGGTGACGAGTCTTGGGGAGATTTTGTGATAGATCTTTAAAAGGCCTGTGAAGTTGACATTCTACTCAGAATGTTGTGGTTTTTTTTTTTTAAGATTTTATTAAAACATTTTTTTAATGTTTCTTTTTAGAGAGAGAGAGAGAAAGAGTACAAACAGGGAAGGGGCAGAGAGAAAGGGAGACACAGAATCTGAAGCAGGCTCCAGGCTCTGAGCTGTGAGCACAGAGCCTGATGCGGGGCTCAAACTCATGGACCGTGAGATCATGACCTGAACCGAAGTCAGACTCTCAACCGACTGAGCCACCCAGGTGCCCCTTAAGATTTTATTTTTACGTAATCTCTGCACCCCAGGTGGGGCTCAAACTCATAACCCCAAGATCAAGAGTCGCAGGCTGAGCCAGCCAGGCGCCCCTCAAAATGTCTTTTTACTCCAAAAGTCATATTTAAACTGCCTGCCGTGGTAAATAAGCAAACCCTGGGAAGATGCTCCCGGCTCACCCAGGGGGTGCTGAGAACCTTCCAGGCGGTTCCGTGAGGAATGGTCACTGTTAACCGTGGGCTGAAACACCGTCTGAAACACATCACCCACATTCTGGCACCTAAGCGGCTCGGCACCTGTGTCCCGTGGCTTTTATGGGCGAACAAAACGAGGCCCAGAGAGGTCGGCACCTTGCTCAGGGTCCCTCGGGGAGGAGAGCCGGTGCTGGGATGCGAGCCTCTGGTTTGACCCCGGAGCGTGGTCCTTGAGGAACATAGCCAGCCCCACCCCCTCCGTGTCCGTGACTGAGCAGGACCACGACTGTGTTTTTCCGGATGTTGGGTTTAAGGGTTGTTTTCAATGCCCCAGAGCCCCAACTCGGACCTGTCAGCCGAGGCCTCGGGAAACAAGATTCCACTGCGTGTAAAACAGGGAACAGCTGGGCTGTTCCGGGACAACGCAGGGAGCCCTGGGCAGGCGCGGGGGTCCCCGGCTTGAGGACAGAGCGGGGCCGGGTAGACACTTGGCCTGCAGGCTGAAGAGAAACCTCAGGCATCTTAGGAGTGCTTGTGGGTCATCTTTACGTTTCTGAAAGTTCTTCCCACCTTGAGCTGCTTGATGCTAAAGGACATATCACTGCCTGGTGTTAAAAAAAGGATTCAAGGTGACTTTGGGATACTCCTAATGAGGCAAACATATAAATAGAATAACATGAAGAAATGGCTGGAGGAAAAAATAAAGGTAGGAGAATAAGACAATGTCATGTAGATAAGTGCATGAAAAATGTGCCACAAGGTGCAAGGGACACGCCACATGTCTGGCTCTGAGCTTCCTGGCAGCCACAGTGAAGAAGCAAATTTGCCGTTGTGTCCATCCAGGAGACGATAGCAAGCCAACTGCTCCAACGATGAAGCACAGCCCTTCCTGATAGAAAGACCCAAAGAGTTTTCTCTGGGCATCTCTTAAAGAAGGCTCTGGAAAACATCCCAAAGAGAAGCTGAATAGTAATAATATTTGTACCATCAGTTTGGCTACAACACTTGCTTTGAAATCGTGAATTTGTTCCAGGAAGATTGGTCATCTTAGGAAACAGTTGGAGCGTAACACAAATTCTGTGTTGGCTTCTGAGTGATTTATCCTGGAGAACGCTGAGGTTAAATGCAGAAAACCACACCGCACCAAAGGACACTCCTAGGCATCGACAGAACACACAGCTGCGCCCTTCACATATGCACCTGGTTGAGTGTGCTCTTCCCACTACTTCACAGTAACTGACAGGCTAACACGAGCAAGCACGGGGTCTTTTCCAAGGTCAAGTGCCGCGTGTTTAACAGAACATAGTAGATCTTTTTTTTTTTTTTTTTTTTTTTTTTTTT